>VWZW01004119.1:1982256-2061312 GCA_013397115.1 Edolisoma coerulescens
TTTTTTTTTTATGAAATTGAAGGTGGGGGGAAAAAAAGAAAAAAGAAAAGATGGTTGGAAGTCTTCTGGACAAAACCTGTCTTGCTTTTCTTTTTTTCCTTGTTTTTTGGGTTTTTTTCCTTTGATGGAGCAGCTAAGATATAATTAATTCTGCTGGCCCCCCTTGTGTTCAAACTATGGGATGGAGAGGATGGCACAGGGCAGGTGAAGAAGAACAGGATGTCAAAGAGAGTTTTTGGAGGTAGAAAAAAGTCAGTGAGGGCAGTGAGTGGGAGAGGTGCTGGGACGATGACTCTGGGATTTGAGACAGACCTTCCTTGGTGACATTGAGAACACCCTGGCAGGCATTTGGAAGTAATTCTCTGTATTGATTCTGTGCTCAGTGGAAATGATTATTGTGTTTGTGCAGCACTGCTAAACATGCTAAGCTGTTTTATCAGCATCTTTTAGTTTTAATATTCTGAACGATAACCTTTGGCCACTGCAGTCCCACACAGAGAAAGGAGTCCTAATCCCCCCTTGCACCTGAGCTGATTTTATTAACACATTTCCTCTCTGACTGACAGGCTCCAGTCATTAAATTATGAAATCCAAATTAACCCCAGGCTCTGTGTTCTGTGTCATTTCTTGTCAGGGTCAAGGGAAACCAGCCCAAATTATCCATTGGCTTTTTTTTTTTTTCCGTGCAGATTATAGTATTTGAAACAGGGAGAGAACTATATCTCTCTTGGCTTCTTAAAAATTTTGATGATTCATTAGAAACAACTTTAAACAGATCAAAATTCAGGTTTATTAATACTTGCTGTAGCATTAGGAGTACTGACCAATTTGAGAAGAGCCCCTGGGTGCCCACACGTGTTTGTTTCCTGCAGAAGAGGTACCAAGTTCTTCTTTTGCACAATACAGCCAATATGGCTCTGAAGAGCTGCTGCAGCATTAGTCAGCCTGTTTTGCAGCCATTTCTATTCATAAGGGGGAATAAAAAAATCATCCAACTTCTAAATTCTCTAAATGAGGTCTACCTCCCTTTCTTTGAAAGAAAATAGAAAGCTTGTTGCCTGGTAGAGCTCAGCTGGGACCTGTTACCTCTGAGTGATTAGGGGAACTCGCTTTGTGCCCACTCTTTTCTCAGTCAGGGAGTACTTTCCTCCTTTTGGGGAAAAAAAAAAATAAAAAGAAAGATGGGACAAAGCTTTTGTTACTGACCAGCATTTTTCAATCGGGTCATCTCATCTCTATTTTAAAAAATCCAAAGAATATTGCAGCTGCTGCCAGTTGTTCTCCTTGAAGGGCTTTTGAATGGCATTTCATTAAAGGAAGGAAAAAAGAGATTGTATCAAGGGATATAGTAATTCTTGCAAGAGATGGGAGATCGTGGAAATACATTAGCTTTTTTATTTTTCAGCTGTAATTGACATCTTACCAGGTCTCTTAACTTGGGGTTTTTAGTGTTCTACTAGTTGTTTTTTCCCAGTTTTCAGTTACTTTTCCACAGATTTTTATCAATACCCACCTCTTACATTTGCTGTCTGTATCTTTAAAGAATGAAATTAAATAATTTAATCTGAAGATAATCCCTTTAAATATGGAATTAAATTGTAAGTTTAGCTAATAAATATTTTCTTTTCAATGTATATGTGTCCATTAATTGTGGAAAATAGAACCAGAGGTGAAGCAACTTCTGGAATTCTGGAAGACATCAGTATCTTTATTATGGATTTAGAAGTTTATGGATTTTTTTTTTTTTCCCCGGTTCTGAGTCATGTTTTGGGTATAAATAGCAATATTTTTGTAGCATGTGTGATCCAATAATCCATTTTATTAGTTCACTGACCTGCCTGACACAGCAATACCTGTCCTGTCTTACTCTTCCAGTGAAAGCAGGAATATTGAGTTCAGTGTAGCCTTCCCCACATGATTGTGCCTCCGTTGATTAATTTACTCTGTGTGTGCTGTTTATGAGCACAGTCAGTCACTGCTGCCTGTGGGAGCCCTGCTCGCCCTCACCGAGCACCGGTGTCTCGGTGTCACCGGGCAGGAATTTCTGGGAGCTGCTTTCCCCTGGAAGTCGGTAGCGAGTTCCTTGAATTTCTCAGAAACATTTTGAAGAGCCACTATAAATTTTTCATCTGCAGAAGATGAAACACGCAGCAGACACCCATCCTGCAACAAATGGTGCCATCTGAGAATGGGGAGTTATGATTGTCGTATTTTAAACCGCGCAGTTTTACACCGAGTTTGGAGCTGCACATGAGGTGGGTGTGGATGTGTGTGTGCTGTGTCTCAGGCTGTTCATGGGAAGTGGTGACACTTAGCTCTGAAAGCTCTTTTAAGTCATCCTCCTTCTCCACTGCAGTGTCTGAGGGAGGTTGGAATAGGCTGCAGAGACCTGGGTGGAGCACAGGAGCGATCCCAGGGTTTAGTAGCAGAGCTTTCCTCTGTCAGACTCTTATTCTGCTAAGATAAAGACGAGGCATTTGCATACTCCCTATTTCCCAAACAATTGTTGTTGTCCTGGCTTTCCCCATGTGTCTGATGCTGCACAGACCCGTGACCTCCCTGTGCTGCCTTCTGGGTGTTTGACAATCGGATCTGAGTCCGTCAGGCTGCCTCAATTGTGGAGCAGCAGCCGCCAAAGAGCAACTCGACGCAGCGGTATCAGCCTCATTAGCAGCAATAATGGGCTCTTAGTGCACTCTTGATTCTCCTATGATTTTAATGGCACAGCTTTCCCTGTTGGTTTTTTTTTGTGTGGAGAAAGCATGAAGTCAGAGAACTTTTGTCGCCAGTAAAATATGGAGGGGTTGCAGATACGCATTTCTTATTCTCGAGGTGTCCTTCTCTTTGTTCCGAGGAGAGCACCATTGTCAATAAAAAAAAAAAAAAAGTGTTTGATGGGAGATTTTCATTAGAAAACCAAATCTGAAATATTCAGGTCAGGAAGAGCACACTGTGATAGTCAGCATTCGGTTTGAACTTCTGAATGTTGGAAGGGTCTTTGGAGGTGCTGCTTGAAAGAAAGTAAATCTCTGATCTTGGATGGTCTCTCAATTTATTAAAACCCTGAATGCACTAATAAAGGCACTTCAGAGAACATTATACATTGTGAAAAGTTGGGAAAAGTAATACAGGTCCGTTAGAAGTTCTCCATACGAATTTTTGGAAATAGTTTTGGATGTAGTGGTATTTTTCTGAAAGCTGAGCCTCGTAGGCAGCCAGGGGCTGCAGAACAATTGGATTTCTTACTGGTTGACACATTTTGCTGGTATAATTTTAATTGGGAGTCTTGTTACCAGTCCTTTCAACCAAGTATAATCCCAGTTTTGTTCTCATTTGTATTGCAATAAAGACCTGGGTTTGCTTTTAAAAGGTGAAGCCTGAATTTTGGCACATCTCTGCTTGATACTCTACCTCATTCTTACAAGGAAATTGACTTTCTTTTTCATTTTTTCCTTACTCCTAGGAGCTGAAATCACTATGATGATTAGCAAATTGTTTAAATATTTTAGGATGAATCCCAGAAGTCAGCCAAGGTCTCCTTCCTTATAACTGGGTGGATCAGAATAGTGCAGTCACAGGTGGTAATAGCAATGTAGAGTAGATGTATTAGGAGTAGTAGATGGAGTAGTAAAGTAAATGTAGTTCTTTACAACCTATTTCCATGCCTCTGTGGCTATCATGAGACTTTCTGTGCTTATTAAAGTCAAGAATTGCCCTGCCAAGAGGAAAGAACTGTAGGATTATGTGCCTTTTCAGTAAAGTATTGTGGGAGCCAAACCTTACGTGTCCTTTCAGTAACCCGGTGAAGGGGAAGTGGCAGACTTTGCTTTATTCATTTTGGGACAGAGGGTAACCACTCACATCACACCCCCAGGTCTGTAAAGCACATGAACTGTGGCAGTCTGACCTCAGAGTGAACAGACAGGATTTTAATACCATAGCAGAGTATAAAGATACAGCCACTTGCACAATCAGTGGGATGTTTTCCCCTCATCACTGCAGTGCTTGCATCCCCTCAGAACAATCTGTACATTCTGTTTGCAAACCAACCATGTCAGAAACAAAGAACTTGATCATCTTTCATGTTATCATCTTTAGCATCAGAATCAAGGGGATGTGTGTAAATCCTTCTTCAGTCTTAGGTTTTGATTTTTTTTTGTTGTTGTTTTCCCCCAAAGGATGCCATTATTAGCTGCCCTAAACTTAAATCAGTGTAGAACAAAAAAACCTGCTAGGTTGAATTGTTTGGTTTTTTTTAATAAAAGTCTCCATTATCTCAAAAATAACTTTGATTGAGGGGGATTTCTAGTAGGATCATTGTTTTGTTTGAATAATGAAGCAAATTTTGTTTGAAGGAAAGAGAAAATTTCTGTTTCTTGACTATTTTCTTCAAGCTTTTTTAAAAATGGTTAATTTTCCTTAGTTGTACTAAAAGCTATTTAAAAAATCGTATTTCTCTCCCTGCAAAAAGGGTAGGAGGTGGGATATGCTGATACTACCTAATTTACACAACTCATTTTTTTATTTATTTAACCATTCAGGGTTGTTTTTCCCCCTCATATTTTATCATAATGGTTGTGTATGCAAAATGACTCTGAAGCATTGTAGTAAAACTGTGGAAATATTTCTTACAGCAGCAGCTAATATCCTGCAGCTCATCTGCATCCTGTACCTGAATCACCTACTGCAGTGACAAGTAGAGCAAGTGAAAGTGAAATAAAATATAAAATAAAAGAAGCTGCTCACTGCAGTTGGAAATATGACCTAAAATTAGCATCACTTCTAGGTCCCACAACAGCTTTTATGTCACCTGAATAATAATAAGCATTTTCTTTATAAATATTCCATAGGATTTTACTGGTAGGCAGATGTTATTCCTCAAAATCTGAATCAGGCCTGGAGCCTTAGCTGTGCTGAGAAGGAGAAGTCAGTGCAGAAATGAGTGGTCACTGTTGTGCAAAGTCAGGTTTTGGGAGATGCTTCAATAAAATCTTATCATGGCTTTGGTACTTTGGAAATGTGTCTAATGTGGCTTCAAATTAGCTCACTGCTATGATGATGTCTCCCTGCTGGGCCAGGAGAAGGTCTCAGGAAGCTGGGACTTGTCACCCCATGTGTTTTGGGCAGGTTTTGGTGCTGTCAGGAGCTGCCACGCTCTGTACGAGCAGGTTAGAGGTGGGAATTGCCTGTGCAGAAATATCCAGCACGGGCTGGGCACAGCCAGCCACCAGGGAGTTTTCCAAAGGGAATTTGCCGAAGGATTTCTTCAAGTCTTCTTTCACTGTCTGCGTTGTTTCAGTCAGCGCGTGAATGGTTTGGGGAAGGGTGAAAATTGTCTCTACACTGGTCACCCAAGGCCATGTGCATAAGGTTGTGTGTAAATCATTTTACATATTGTTAAACCTCTAAAAATGATCACTCAGATGAAAACCTTTGCATGAGTACCTGTGCTAATATCTGTTCATTACCTGTTTCATAGAAAGCTGTGTGGGGAATGGTTGTATTTTTCTTCTTTTATTAAATTATGTTTTTTTGATTTGCAATAGCTGCTTTCTTTGCCTTGTAAATGTACAAAATGGTCACTTGCTCTTTAGCTTCCAGATTCCTCTTTTGGCTCAAACCCACTGTTCTGTAGCTGTATTCACATTCATACAATAATGAGGTTTTTAAAGCAAAACCCATTCATAACTGCATGTATCAAAAATAATCTTCAAACCTAAAAACTTCCTGTAAAATAGGAAAAGGAATATCAAATAGGAAAAGGAAAATCAAATAGGAAAAGGAAAATGCACGAAATGCGTGTGCAGTAGCACTGTAAAGATGGCTTATATACTCCTGAGGCTCTTGCTGCAACTTGTGACATCTTTTATAGAAGTGTCACCTTTAGGAGGCTATTTTTGGCACTGATGTTTCAGCACGGGACTGTAAGGGTAACACTGGGTATTGGATATATCCTCTAGAGATCACCTTCACACTGCCTCAAATATTTCTAGGTGTATGAAAAAAGTGAGCAGTATAACCTGCTGAGGTGCTCTGCACGCTTGTTTTATTCTTTCTCATAAAACCAGATTCAGTAAAAACTTGGCCTGTATCTGCTATAATTTTCATCAGGATTCAAAGCCATTACTTTCTCTGGATAAACAGCAGTTAGAACAAATCTTAAATATACATGTAGGGAAATATTCAGGCTCTGTACCATTTGTCACTTGCAGAACAGCTAAAGCAGCAGAGAGGCACAGCCTGTGCTAGGGAAGAAAAAAAGAACCTTTATACCTAGAGAGTCTGGAATTAGCCAACTGTCACTTTCCTGAGCCAGGAATAGGTGGAAGAGGAGACAGTGATAAAACTTGACTGACTCTTAGTTTTTCTTCTTTCTTCAAAGAGTGTGGAGCTGCTCCGTGTTTCAGGAGCCCGCAGGTTCCTGAGGGCTCGCTGCGCAGGAGCCGGTTAAGGGAGCTCTGCAAACTCTGCTAGCAGAGGCTTTGACGTTTCCATGGCTTGTGGAGAAGTCAGTCATTACAGACAGGCTGCTAAATTATGGAGGCAATTTTTATCTGCCAGTTCTTTGCTTCTATTGCTTCCACTAAGCTTCAAGAATATTTGAGGGAAAAGTATTGGCGTACTTGGTTGGCTGAGTGACTCCCTGAGTTACTTAAAGCCTTTCATTCCCAGGCTGTTCGCGGATTTCTTATGTTGGCCTGGACTCTTTTTGGCCACTCCAGCAGGTAGGCCGATCTCCAGCTCGTTTTACAGCCAGTTCTAGGAGAAAAGAAACCTTCTTTTGCCATTCCTCATGCGAAATTTGTTCTGAAGATTCCTTACGGAGCTCTGCTTCTGTCTTTGCAGTGCTCTCTGCTCACAGCCTCCAGTCATGGAGCAGATGAAAAATGGAGAGACAGAAAGAATTTTTAAAAAGGGAAGGCAAATACTGTGACTTTCTGCTTTGCTGCTTCCTCGGTTCATTCCCTGTCAGAATTTACCTTAGTAAATAACTCTGTAACTCTATTTTTAGAAGGGGAAGTATTTTAGCAAGACATAAGACTCAGTACAACAAAATCTATTTAAATGCAGCGTAATTGAAATGTCAACATTGCCGTGAAATGCCTCAAGGTGTTTCTTTGGTGGAGGCTGGGTATGACACAAAATAGGTGCCTGAATACTGTGGTGCAGAAAAAGCCTTTTTGTACTCGAGTCCAGTCTCGCGCTCACCTTACGGAATGTTTGCAAATGTTTGGCTGCCGCTGTGGTCCCTGCTCCTGCCTTCTTTAGGGAATCTGACAGTTCAGAGAAGGTTTTGGGCTCAGAGGAGGGAAGAGCTGTTGGTGCTCTCGAGTGGGGAGTGTTTTCAGCAGGGACACTCAGCCTTAACCTGGAGCTCGTTCCCTGCTTGGCAGGACAGACCTCCTACCTGCTCAGCGAGTGCCCGGGCACTGTGGAGATGTGTTGGGAATCTTGTTTCTCCCAGGGTGAGGGCTGATCCTTCATTCAAATTCTGTTAGAGTGACTTGAAAGAAGACAGCACCGTTGTACACGAGCTGCTCTCCTCCCCTCCCTCCTCCACTACGAGCGGAGAATACAAAGTACCATTGAAATGGTTTTTTCATCTTTCAGATTTTTGAAAATGAAACCCTGACTGTGTGTTAGTCTTTTCTTAGGCAAGTCCTCTGCTTGATGACCCATAAAGTGTTCCTTGAAGCAAGCTGCTTTGCTGGCCTTGCCATGGAAATGAAACCTCCTTGGTGAAGGGGACTAACAAGCAGAAGTGCCCTCACAGCCTCCAGCTGGTGCTGCTGAACGAGGATGGGCTGTGGCACAGGGCCCAGTGTGGTTACAGCCATACCAAATGTCATTTTGTGTGTATCCCAGTCAGCACTCTGGCTCCAGGTTTCAGTCTGCCTGGGTGACGCATCTTTTTTTAGCAGTTGATAGGCAGAGAAGACCAATCCATCTGACTCTTGCTTTATGAGGCACCACGGGTTTTTTTAAGAGGTTAAGTTCAGTTTGATCTTCATCAGCAAACTGTGATTTCAGAAAGAAAACGAACTTGACAACTGTTTCAACAACCTGAATGTTTATGTATGTCTTCGGTTAATGCCTAAAGTCAATATTTGTTAAGTCTGATTGATAAAAATATGTGCCTTTCATCAAGGTCAAATTAATTTGAGGAAATTTGCTTTTGCTTACCATGCTGCTTTTGCAGAGAATTCCCTGTCAGCCTTTGCAAAAAACTATGCAGGCGTTTTCTCATTTAAATTATGATTATCTTCACTATGAACTTCCCTGAGAGCACCGCCTCATTTGAATGTGTCTTTTTTTAAAGGATGCCGCAGATTGGATTCCAATTCAGACAGGTGATAAATTACCTGCCTTGACCTAATTCATTAACTTTAATGGTATTTGAAGTCTTTATTTTATTCAGGATCCTCCAATAGACTTGTCTTGTCGACATCTTTATAATAATGTCCATTCATCAGCCACTTAAAGGACATCACTTGAAACTGGATGTGACTGTGAGGATACAGATTTTTTTCTGTGTTGTGTTCTGGCTTAGGATTCCTTGGATGTTGTAGGCTACACCAGGCAGTAAGGCTGACTTTGCATGAGACAGTAAAGCTTGGGAAGGAGTTCTGGAACTGTGTGTTAAATATGTATGGCTGAATTTATGTAAATTCAACATTCATCTCATTAAAGTTGAAACTGCTGCTTTCACAGGGTGCAGCCACACCATATGTTGTACCACAGCTCTGGAGTTACACTGTGGGGTACAGAGGAGGGCTGAATAATGGCATTACTTTGGAACAGGTCGCTAGAGGATGGCCTTGTGGGACCCAGAGATGGAGGATTTTCTCCAGATATTTTAAGTATTACTATAAGTTGTGCTATTACAAGTATAAAAGCCATGCTGTCCCACAATGAGGGTAATTCTGGAAAGAAGAAAACAACCCTCTGTGAGGGGGTAATGCAGATTCCTCTTGTGTTCTACTGTACTCTCTTAAAATGTGGGTCTCTTATCAGGTGGTTTCTACTGTATGCTTCTGAAAAAGGATCACTTTAGGAAAGGGAAACATGACAGAGCTGAAAAAGCAAGTTAGCACCAAAACTGGAGTAGCAAACCAGCAACTTTTTCTTGCCATCCACAGAACCAATTTTCTTTCTCATGTTAAAAGAAATGCATACTACATACAACAACTGCTAACACTACACTAAAGAAATAACCAAAACTGCTTGTGAGCTCAAGTTTCACCACTGAAGGCTACTGGATTTGTCCTGCTCAGAGCCTGGGGAGAGATGTGTGAAAAGACCGTGAAAGAGCTGCTGCAGGAATTGGGAGTTGCTGTCTCCTCATCACTCTGAAATGCCACTGGCACATCCACACAGAAAAAAAACTGATTAAATTCATGAAAACTGTGGCATTTGCAAAGCTTCAGATGATGGCAGGATGGAACCATTTGGTGGTAACTTGCCCTGAGGGGATGTGGTCCCACAGCTGCCAGAGGCAGGCCAGCAGCAGGTGTGGCTGGAGTTCACTCACAGTAGTTATTAAAGCATGAAACAAAAAAAATACATCGTAGATTTAATGCATATTGAATAGTTTCAATTAATTGTACAAATGTAGTCAGGTAACAGCGAGGAGTTTTCAGTAATGAATTTTCTAATCTGACTTATCCTACAACCTCATCAACAGAAACAAGAAAGGAAAAATGCTGCAAAATAACAATTTTGCCTTATTAAACCTCTCCTCTTTTAAATGTGGTAGTGGAATTTTCTTTCACAGTTTTGCAGGTGTTGTGTATTGGAGATGCCCTGTCTTTTAGAGGCAGTTGAAAAAAAAGCCTTTTGTTTCTGATGTCCTTTGTTCTGTGTGCTGGACTGAGGGCAGTGAAAGAGTTTGGGAGAAGTAGAAAATGGTCCTTTTTGGAGAATGATTGACTGTGTTCAGAATGGAGAACGTTTGGTAGTGTAGTGGAGGGAGGAACAATGAGGAGCATGGAGCAAAATTAAAAACTTTGGAGATATCAAAAAGTCGTGTCCAAATAGGGCAAAAAATAAATAATTAAAAAAAAATAGTTTGTGCTAATAGACTTTGCAAAATAAAAGAAGGGTTTTTTTTTTCTAAATTTGAGTACATTTTTTATTTTTTGACTGTTAGAAAATGTGAAGGTGAAATGTACACATTTAAATGTAGCTGTTGCAGCAAATGCTCCCCCAATTTAATTTTCAATTTCTGTTTTCTTCATGAAGAATTTAATTATCCTGTAATCATTCTAACTCATTCCCTCTTTAATTGCCTCTTTATTTTCACAGTAATCATTTACTCAGATTTTTTGCTTTACAGATCCTTCTTATATTCGTGTACTTATTGGCTTTTATTATAAGTCAGTAAATAAATAAATGACTTTTTTCCTTTTTTTTTTTTTTTTTTTTCCTTTTTTTTTTTTTTTTTTACTTTTAGTTTTCTTCTTGGCTACTCCAATTTCATCTTTAACTTTGGGTATGCTTAAGCTTTTACTGGTGACAAGAAGATAATTAAGCCCTAAGTTTGTTTCAGTGATGTTTCATAAACATCTTTGAGTGTGTCTCTTCACACATAAGGACGTAGCTATCAAAACTACGTAAACAGTTCCATTTTCCAGGCACAAGTCCAGTAGCAATAATACAAAATATTGTAGACAAGATGTTTGCACCCTGTTTTTATTTTAGCGTCACTTTTCAAGGAAAAAATGGTGATTTTCTAACTGTGCATTTCTTGTAATGGCTGGTCCAACTCCCACTGTGATCGAGTTTTTTAGAAGTGGTGAGAGTACTTCTCTCTGTGGAGGAAAAGTCTCTTTGAAGCCTGAGCATCCTCTGAGAAGTTCTGCCACCAAGTCAAGCAAAAGTGAATGTCTAATCCCAACTAAAGATGTTGCACAGCTGTAAAAAGCTTCCTGCATTCAGGGAGCTCTTCCAGGGTAGGATTTGTGTTGCTCAAATGATAAAATCTATGTTACTCAAATGATAAAAGCTGCTGTGGAGTTCTCTGACTGCACAACCAGGAACTCGCCAACAGACAGCCATGATTCAGGAGGGAGGTTTGCTTCTTGTTCTTGGATCTGGTCAAGACTACACAAGAGAAAATTGTAATGAGGCATTTTGTCCAATTTCAAAACTGTATTTCATGAGGGTAAACCACAACTCTTTGTGAAGGTCTTTAAATGGCACACAGAATGTACAGCATGCTGAAAGTAGTCTCCTGAAAGAAGCCTTTACAGAGGAGTAAATGAATCTTTTCTTCATTTTTCCAGGCAGTAAGATGTTTGCCTTCTGGTGTTAATACTAGTTAGGAGAGCCGTGTAGCTTAGATCTTTTGAAAATACCTTTAACTATATATTGCACGATATTTATTCCGTATTTCATAAATAGAATATAATGAAGATATATACATAATTAAAGGTATTTTAACAATAATTTTGCCTGAAAAATTTGTTGGAAATAGTTATTTAGAACTGTTAATTGTAAACCTAGATTTTAGTTATATAAAATACAGAGTTAACAGTATTGGAATAATCTTAATGGTACACTGTTATACTGAATGATTTTATTTCCAAGTAGTCTTAGTCTTGCAAAAATTAATACTGAGATGTAAAAAGTAGCTAGAAATAAACTAAGGTGGTGAATTTGTTTATTAACTTCATAATTTGGATGTAAGTGGCTTTGCCTACTGAGCCCTACATGGGTGGAGCTTTATAGTTCTTTAAGGAGGAAATAATGAGGTTCTCTACCAAATTTGGAATGAGCCCAGAGCAACTGGAGTTACATCCATCTCCTGGGTTTCTAGTTGAAGAAATTGTGAAAAGCTACACTATGCTAGAGGTTTACTGTACTTTGTGGAGAGAATATCTCAAAATACCATTTGGGAGAAGCAGTGATCCGCACCAAAACTGTATTCTTTGTCTTAAGCCAAGCCCTTGGCACAGTTGGGCTGTTCTCTGGAATAATCAGAAGATTTAGAAAAGGATTCTGGCGAAAAATAGAAACAGATACTTTTTTTGTTCTCCTTTTGCATTTTTCTCCCTTGAGAAGCCAGGGAAGAGCCAGGTTAACTTTTAATGTGCCAGAATGTAGCAGCTGAATGTTGAAGTAATGCATGAAGCCCTTGTGTAAATAGCATGGTGATTCCATATTTATTCTCGGGAGCTGGAAATAGGGCTGATCTTTGTGGTGCCCTTCAGCCTCCAAAGCACATCACCTGAGTCTCTCATTTTCAGTATTATCCTTTGCAGCTGTGCCTCCAATAATCTCGGGCTCTGGAATGCTGAAATTGGCACTGAAAATCATCATGTTTTATTAACTTATTTGTCAGCCTTTTCTGCTTGTGGCCTGGAGAATGAAGCAGGGGGCAGCATACAGGGATGACATTTATTTACATTATGGCCACTAATAAAATGTGTCAATGACATCTCCTGTGAAAAACTGCATTTTTCTTTTCCTGTACATGCAAAGGTACATGCAGCTACATGGAAATATAGCTGCACCTGATCATAAAAGCTACAGGTGGCTGAAATGATTCATCACAGGAGTTTTCTGCTCACTAGTTCTTTGATTTATAGGATGGGAAAAGAGAAGGGTTTTATTTTGGTCTTTAGCGACTTCAAGTGCTTTGCAAAAAAAAATCTTGAAACAGCAGCTGGAGAACTTACAATGGAAAAAATACCAAATGACCTTATCCTATGTAAAATATTCAGCAAAATTAAGGTTTCCTATGTATACTATGTGTGGCTATGGCAATAACACGCATGGGCAATAAGGCTGCACTGGATAGGTCTCTGACTCTCAGCTGAATGAAGAAATTAATGAAAAGCAGTTCTTGGCCTTCTGTTGCCTTCAAACTCAGTGCCACTGAATCAATCACACATTGCCAAAGGCTAAGGGCTCATTAGGTGGTTAAAATATAAGAAATGCAGCAAGGGAAGATGAGTCACGGTGAAATGGCAGCAAATGTTGCCATAATTTGCAGTGTAGCTGCTGATTGTTTTCAGCTGGTGCTCTAAATTTGGTGCTTCCAGGAACGTTGTTGCTGAGCAATCCCAGCTGGATGCCAGGAGAGATGACATCAAATCACCAAACATGAAATCGTGTGTTCTCCCAGACATCGGGACAGCAGGTTTGAGTCACAGTGATTCCCCAGGCTTTGGGATTTGATGGTTCCCATTTCCTGGCTCCTCTGGCCACCTGCCCTTGTGCACACTGACACAGGTGTGAGGTGGTAACACCCCACGAGTGAGAAGTGCTCAGGAAAACACTGCCAACAGTACTTGAGAACCGGCAATTGTGAGTCTTTCCAGGCACCACCAGCAATATGCAGCTTTAAGTAGAATTTGTCATGACTTGTGCACTTTCAGTGGAGCAAACGCGCTCCAGAAGTCAACTTAAATCCCACCCTGTTTGCTGCAGGGAAAAATTTAAATATTCAGCCTCTTCAGCTGACTGAACATCTGCTTGTGAGGGAGCGTATCACTTGTGGTGGCCCCTGCCACAGTCCAGAAGTACATATCTCTGTCTCCCTGGAAACAAAATAGTCAACAATTGAATAAGAACTTTATTTCTCCAGTATAATTTTCCTTGCTACCAGTTTTTAATTGGCTTCTAGTTTAGTTTGCACATAAACAAAGTTCACTTACTGAATCGCATGTTTGGTTCTCTGGGACCTGCTGCTATTTTTGTAATTGATTCCAAGTCCTTGGCTGAGTTTCCAGGAAGGCTCTGCCTCATGAGCCTGAGGTTTCTGCTTGGCAATTTTTTGAGGATTTTATCTGTCAAGTGTAGCTGTATTCACGAAGAGAAGCAATTTCTGAGGTACTACTTCCATGAAGAGGCATGAAATTGGGCGTTGGGAAAAGCTATTATAGGTGTCTTTTGTGATTTCAGAATGATTTAATTATGTTTTTCCACATAACTGTGAACCGAGCAAAGTAAATAAAGATGTCAGCTTTTTTTTTTCCTTTTCTTTTTTTTCCTTATTTTTTTTTCTTCACCCCCCAAAGTATCAGTATAAGGAAATTAATAATCTTTAGGCCTCTCTGTAATTTTTTAAAAGTTCCACACCCTTCCCAGCTTGGTTGCACCATTATATCTACAGCACTAGATGAGACAACAGAACAAAGAGTGTCTAAACTTGTTTCTTATCAAATAGAAGTAAACTGTCATTCCAGAAGAGGACCAAGACATCTTGGTGTGCCACATGAAGGGAACATTGCCATGCTGGGGTGTGTCTGCTTGAGGCACCATAGGTGTTTTCAGCTGATCTGACTGGGCCATTCCCGTAAATCCATGAATGAAAACACACCGTTGGTTTTGGGTGGGATGATCCTCATGAGGGAGTGAGATGGTTCAGTCCTCTGCAAGAGACTGTTTTAAGAGAGACACTGAACAGCCATGATGTCGTACTGTGAGCTGGCTTCCCATAAATAGAGCTAGAAAATATGTATAAAACCACAGCAAGTCACACTTTTTTCAACTTAGAATTCCAGTGACCAGATGAGCTGGGTGGAATTGTGTGCCTGAGTGAGGGGACAACCCAGGAGGGGGGAACCTGCCTCATCAGGGACAGTACTTAGGCTTCCAGAGCTGCCCCTGAGAGGCTTCCTAACATCCTTTACTGCCACAAAACATTCCTGAGCATTTTTCCCACCAGAACCTGCTCTGCTCCTGCCAGCAAATTTCTGCTTTGGTGTCCAGGCATTCCTCAGGCACTGAACTGCAATTTACTTACAGGGCTGAGAAATTGTGAGCTAATTCTGGAAATGAATTTTATACAACTTGGTCCAGACTACTAAGAAGCCCAGGTGATCTGCTCCTGCTGACTTCTGGACCTCTCTGTAGTTCATCCATTCTGCCAGTCATTATCACCATTCACAAACTTTAGCACTCCCTACTTTCATCTTTGGCCCATTGACATGTGCAGTATTATCAGGCTTCATACCTCATTAGACACACTTAGAGATTATTATCTGTACCTCAGTGCACATGTACTGAATCCCATGAAAATGCCTAAAATATAAAATTATTTAAATAAATAAATGTATTTTTTTCTCATAGCTGTTCTTTTAAACTTGTATCTTGTGTCCGGGTTAAAAAACAGATAAATTACTCTCTTCAGCCATGAAATCATTTACCCAGTTTGTTATGTGAACTTTCCTTTAGCTTATGCTTGTGTGTGGCAGCCAAGGTATAACTAAAACAGCAAAAGGTCAGAATAATGAGCCATTTCCACGGGTGAAGCCAATATTTCTCTACATGCCTCCTACCTGCTGATCTCATCTTTTAAAGTGTTGTGTGATGCTATGGGTGAAGAACACCACATCAAACAAATTGTTTTGAAGCTGAGCCAAATATTGTAGGTCAAGATTTAGGCAGGCAGAAATTTCAATAGTGCATCCTTGAAAAAGAAATTTATCCATGAACTGGGTTGGGAGATACTGTTAAGGAATATTTTGAAGATGGTTATATTCACGTCTGAAAGGAAGTGCTGAGTGTTATGGAAGATTTTATTTGCTTATTTAATCTTTGTTTTTTTCCTGCAACATTCCTTCTTCTCTCTCACTTCGGTATGTTGGAAATGATAGGAAAAAAAAAAAAGGAAAAAAAAATCTTTCTTTTCTAAGTAATATCTTGTTACTCAGAAGCAGCCTGAACTTACTCAGCAAGACGTGCCCATTTTCACTGAACAACAATCACAGCGAGACACTTCTGGTTATGTGCAGGCTGACAAGCAGATTAAACAAGATATGTAATTTTCCTGTAATCATAAAACAGACAAACACGTTGCAATGTCTATTTAAAATAACAAATTAAGTTGTTCAGCGAGTGATTGCCAACACATAGACAGTGATGTGTGGAAAGATACAATAGAGGGTTGAGATGGATCAGGTAAATTTGTGAAGTACAATCCATGTGTCATCATGCTCAGAAGTGCTCACCTTGAGCTGCTCATTTCCAAGTAAAACTTCCTGCACCACTTGGTGCTACAAGCCAAGGTTCTCCTACTGATGGGCTGGGCTCTGACACTGTATTAAGACCATTTTTTAAAAATAAATTATAACTAACATGACAAAAATCTGGTGCTCAGCCTTCACATGACAGCGTTGTGCTCACAGCAGTTGGTCAGGAGGTGGGACCCAGGACTGCCCAGATGTTTCCTGAGCCTCAGGGCTGTTCACACATCACAGCCCATCAACCTTTCCTCCACAGGATGCACCAGTTGCTGCATCAGGTGTTCTCAGGTTGAACCAATACTGTTGGGAAAAAGGCTCAGTTGCCTGATGATTATAGTAATGAAAAAGGGTGGAATTACAGTGATTTGGTAATTCATTTTAGCCAGTCATTTTTTTATGGAAAATTTAGGACCAGCCTGGTAGCCAGGACAAAGCACCATTCTCAAGTATCATTTCTCTGCCTCTGCCTTAGAAATATTCTTTTAATATTCCAGGCTTGGGAAGAGATTCTGCACTCCAGTTTAAGCAACTAGAGTTACCCAACAGCAGTCCTCACTTAGATATCTCAGCTGTGTGAAGGAAAAGACTTGCAGTTACACCCAGGACTTAAAACTTGCTTTAGCTTGCTGTCAGAGTTCAGGATGCAGAGTTTTAAGTTGTCATTCTGGGGTCTGATTACCCTGTTGTGAATTGTACAGGAATCCCACACTGCCTTATGTGGCTGGGCACCTGGGGCTGGCTGCAGACTTGAACTGTAAATGGCTGAGTCTTTAACGTGTCCCAGTTTAGTTTATTTTTCTGAGTGGATGGTTTATTCTAGGAGCTAATGAAAACCAACATATTTAAATTTGACTCCTCATGCTTCTCTGCTGAATTCAAGTGAGGTCACCTACATCAGGGCTGTAAGGTCAGGAACCTGATCTCTGATTTCCATGTCTCTTTTTCAGTGGTGCATCTGCCATAACAGCGTTGTGGGCTGAGGTGTCTGACAAAGTTCATTACAGTTGTGTCATTTTTCTTTTATGGTAAGATATGAGACACTAATAAAATGACCAACAAATATAAGATAAAAACATGCTGCATTATTTCAATCCAGCAACTGAATTCTATCAATCAAGCCACTCTTTTCTGCCAGAGAAGCAAACCATGGAACTTTATATTGTGTCTCTAACATCAACAATAACAAACAAACAAAAAACATAGGGTAGATTACAACAAAGTCTAATTTGTGAAAGGATTGTACTTCAAAAACTCAAAACATAAACCAGAAAAGAAAAACAAGGCTTACAGCATATGTGTGATAAGAATAGTCTAGACATCAGTGTATGAATATTGAATCACAAAAACTGAATAACACAGAGATAAGATCAAGTAAATTTATGAAACACAAAGGTGCCGAAAAGAATACAAGTATTTAAGAGAAAAAAAGAGTGTGCTCCGGGTTCAATTAGAAGAATAGTCCAGTAACACTCTCCCCTAAGTTTTCCTTTGGGTATATTTCAGAGACAAGGAAAAAAAAGGGATTAATCTTAGGTCCATAATGAAGAATTGTGTTTTAGCATCAGGTAGTATGTTCCTTGAGGAACACGGTGAGGGAACCTCCTGGGTCACGTAAATGGTTTCTGGTACTTCAGGGCCCTTTCCATATGCTGCTTTTTGTTGGTCTATCAAGATCCATGTCAAAAGCAAGCACTTATTTTCTGTCCCTGCTGTTCCCACTTAAAGAGGAGTTCCAGAACCTGATTATGGTAATAGCTAAGAACCTTCTCATTTTCAGCCAGAATTTATTAATGGGCAATTTATACTCATTTGTACTTCTGCCAATAGCCCTTTAGTTTAAATTGTCTCTTTCCCCGCTGTTGATCCTCTGATATATTCATAGACAGCAGTCATAATTCCTCTTCATTTTCATCCCCTGGCACCAATCAACATGAAAACTTGCAGTCTCCCCTCAGACTGCAGCTCTGCATTCCCCTGCTAATCCCTGAGGCTCTGATTCTGCTTAAAGTTGAGTTTGTTCTCCATGTATCCATCAGGGAGTGCACAGCTGCAGGCAGCTGCCTCCTGGAAGGAAAGCACTCAGGAGCATCCTGGGGCTTGACATCAACACGTTCTCCATGGGAAACATTTATCCCAATGCTCTCAGGGGTGTGTTTCCCCTTTTCCCAGGCAGCATTGCACTGGTAGCTCATGGTCACTCTCTGATGAACTGTGTGACAAGGATCCTTTGTTTTTTCAAATTGAGAAGTCCTGAACTGACAACACAAGCTCTGCTTTTATTCCACTGGTGCATTGTCTGGCACTTTCAACATGTAAGCTTAAGCTAATTTCTTTTATTTGCACCGGCTCTGTATTTTGATGTTTTTCAAGAGTACATAATCAGTAAATTTTAATTCAGAGAGTACTGAAAGATTGTCAGTACTCAGCATATATTGTCACTACAAAAAGAGCAGGACAAGATTTTTATATTATAGAAGTACTTAGGAAACGTAACTGGGAACCCAGTGCAGCCAAAAGGCTTCATTACCATGCAAGTGGCTCAGAAATAATGGCAGCTAAATGCATTTTGCTGTGTGCCTCCAGTCTGCTGTCATATGGTCATACAGAATCACTGGAACATTTGGTTTGGAAGAGACCTTAAAGATCATCTCATTCCAGCCCACACCACCCTGCCAAGGCTTGGGACACTTTCCCCTAGATGAGGTTGCTCAGGGCCCCATCCAACCTGGCTTTGGTTGTTTTTCCTCTCAGGTAAGACAAATCTAACAGGTATATTGGTAAATCTGTTCGTTTTTTGGTTTGGTTTTGTTTTGTTTTCACAATCCCCAGTAGCCCCCAAAGAAATAAATTCAGTGTTAAGAAACTGCAAGCTGAACTGCTTTTCCCGTTCATAGAAACAGCCAAAACATCAGAGCATGAGAACCTGGTGTGAACCTTTTGTGAACCTCATGTCGGCTCAGGAGGAGCTGACAGAAAGGATAGTCAGATCAATTGCTTAAACCTTTCATTAAAAAGCCATTCAAGAGAAGTTAGTTCCTTATATCATTCATCTTGAATGAACTATGGTAAGCAGTGTGTTTCATTGAACACAGAAGGAACAAATGAAGGCAGGATTTTATTACAGTGAATTCCTGTGGGAGCAGTTTGTCCGGGAAGCTTACAGCTCCTCTGAGTCATTGTCAGAGGTGTATCACTTTAGGGGAGATGAGATCAGCAGCATCTTTGCCTGATTGACTACTCTCCTGTGGGACCAGATGCTGGGAAGTTAGAGCAACATGAAAGTCAGGGAGCACGAGATTGACATGGGTGTCTTTGAGAAAGCAGGGTGGCTTTTGTGGCAGACCTGGATCACAGCTTCAGAGAGCTCATGGAGATGTAGGGAAGTTAAAAACGCTGCCCTTCATGTCTCCTGTGGAAGAAAGAAAACACTGAACAAAATGACCTAAATCAGAGCTGGATGAATTGTCACTACTCCCTGGGCTTGGGGAAAACAGATCATCCTAAAGACACTCACAGCTGCTTCTGCTAGCCCGTATTTCTGCAAATCTCACGGCTTGCTCTGCAGCTCCTTGACTTGAACCGTGGGTCTGCCAGAGAGCTATAAAGCTCTCTCCTGTTATTTCCTTCAGTGCAGCTCCTTCCTTTAAATCTTGCAGCAGAAATACCACACTTTGACAAATTCAGAGGTAGCTGTGATAAAAGTGGAAAGCTCAGTGATGCTCATTCTTCACTGCCTGTGTACTTTGTAAACCAGTTCTCGCTGAGAAAGGGAGATCAAAGTGGGTGCAGAATTTTAGAAAAGACAAGAAATGACAGTCCCTGGCTTTTATCTCTTTAAATGTCCTATCTGGAGCATTAAAAATATCAGTGTTCTGCTTCATGATTTTTCTTTGCCTCCTTACTTCCCAAGAAACCTGTTACAAATCTAACCAAGTCTTAAATGTATACACTGTCTTCCATAGCTTGTCCTTCAATATTTCAAACATTGCCAGAGGCAGTCAAACTCTGTTTTCTTCCAAAGGTTTTCAGGATCAGTATTACAGCTATTACAAAACAGCTGGTAAAGTAGAAAATACATTTGCTGTTTTACTGTTTAATGTTTTATTTATTAAAGGCATCTGGCAGTGGCCTTAATAACGTGCCGTAACTTTTGGTCAGTCCTGAAGGGCTCAGGTAGTTGGACTAAATGATTGTTGTAAGTCCCTTCCAAATGAAATATTCTTTCCTAATCTAGTCTATTTTATTCTATTGTATTTTGCTAAATTCTATATATCCTTACCCTCTACATTGTTATTGTATTTTTTGCTTTTTCACTTATGGGTTCCCCTGGCAGGGTTAGCAGATCAGAAATAGAGCAAAAATTTCTGAGGCCAGAAACTGTCTGCCACAATAAGGAAACAAAATATATTTGAAATGATCTTATGAATAATTTAGGGAAGGAGGGGAAAATATTAGTCTGAAGTCAGAAACAGATGGCAGCCAACAGTGGTTCTTTAATGGTTTTGTGGGGATGTCTGGTGGATTTGAACAATTCCTGGCTGGCTGCTGTTGCCCTCCAGTTGGAAGCAGTTTTAGTGTGAAACTTGAGGCAAGTGATTGCTTGCTCCTTTTCCTAGCTGTCTAAAATGAGAGAAGATATGTTGGTTTTCCCTGGTCTTGACAGTGGGCTGTGAAACATGTCTTTTGAGAAAACAAATTTGTAATGATTTCATTCACTGATCAATAGGCTCAGACAGTATTCTCAAAAAAGTGAATGTAAAGATTTGTGTAAGAGAAGGAAGTGTAAGAACTCCCAGAGAATCCCTGTTCTATCCACAGCACTTCAGCTATCAGGGAATTCTGGCATGGTTTGGATTTGAAGGGACCTTAAAAATCATCTAAGTCCAACGCCCCACCATGGGCAGGGACACTTTCCACCGTTCCAGGTTGCTCCAAGCCCTGTCCAGCCTGGCCTCGGACACTTCCAGGGATGGGGCAGCCACAGCTTCTCTGGGCACCCTGTGCCAGGGCCTCCCCACCCCCACAGACAAGAATTTCTTCCCAACATCTAATCCAAACCTATCCCCTTTAAGTTTAAAGCCATCCCCCCTTCTTCCCTCACTACATACCCTTATCAAAGTATCTTTTAATACTTATTTTAAGGACAATGCAGCTATTTTGCTGTTATAAGCCATTCACATGATACTGCAATCACTTAAAATCAATGAAATGCAACAGTTATTTGTGAAAAAAATGAGCAGATAGACTATTTCTTTTAAAATAATTTTCCCATAATGGACCTCACTTGCCCATTTGTTGTCGCTGTTCTCCAGCTTTGCTGGGTGTGTGCAGGTCCCACTATTCTGGTTCAAGCTGCTGCCTGGCTGCATCCATCAAGGAAAGAGAGCAAACAAACCAAGTCCTGTGTGTGAGTCAAATGGTTCTCATCCAGTAGGAGCTCCTGGCTGTGTAGCATCAGACAAATATTGGAGGAAGAAAATTATAGGTGGTAAAGGATGGCTGATCCATTTTTGCTTAGAAAATGAAATGTGTGTGTAGATTTTGTTCAGATAGACAAATTAAATAAACAGGTACCACCTCGTCTGGTTCCAGCTCCTCACCTCAGCACACAGAACTATTTCAGGGTACCTTTAGGGAAGTTCCCCAGTTTACCTTCTGCATGGGACTTGTTCTTGGAAAGGTGTAGCAGATTTAAGGACTGGACTAGGGACAGGAAACCAACAAAGCCAGCTACAGCCAAAAAATATATTCTCTTCCTATGCACAGGGGCCCAAAAGGCAGAGAAATATACCAGAAACCACTGGGGAAATGGGCAGATTTAGTGTGTGGTTTATCGACCTCCAGGCAGTCTGCAGACTGTGTGACATGCAGAATTCTAGGGAATGCCCTGAGATAGTTGTGTGAAACCACTTTCTTTTTAGAAGCGTTGCATTAGAATAAGTAGTAACTTTGTGTTACTTTTCTCCCAAAATTTCAGCTTTATTTTGACAGTGGCAGTCATTCCAGAAAGGAAGCTCCAGGGCTCAGATGCTGATAGAGACTCTTCTTCATATTCATGTTCATTCTACTCCCAAGTAGAACTCGATGAATAATGATCAGACGGATTAAAACTGTTCACAAATTAAAATACAGATTTCTCTTTTTCCTTGGGTCATACACAGTTACTTAAAGCCAGCCCTGTAGCAGAAAGTTCTCTGTCCATTTGCAGGTTATTTTCTGATCCATCTGCATAGGTTTTAAAAACATCCTCAGAGCAACTCCTGAAGCTGCATTTCTCAATCCTTTTCTCATTTTCCTGGAGGGAAAAAAATGTTGTTCATTAAAACACTGGGTTTTTTGATCAGCAAAATTGTGGAAACACGGCGCACAGCTTGAGGCTTGGAAGTGTTGGAGCGGTTTTTGTTTGGTTTTGTGCTGTTTCATGCTGGAAAACATTGCAGTCTGTATTTCTACAATATTCCTTCAGTCTGTTAGCATCATTCCTGGTGCTGATGGTGTGTATTTAAGTAGATTCTATGAAGCATGTCAGCAGTAATGACATATATAATGTCCACTGTTTATTCAGCATTACACATCCAACGTTAAATTATCAAGGCAGAATGTGTTCCCATTGTTTGGTGTGCAGGTTATGTGTGTATCAGTAAATCAAAACAAGCTTTACAAAGTTAGAAAATCAATTGATATGAGGAATAATGAAGACATAGATGTTGAAACATTTCTCATAATCTTGGTTGTTTTTTATGACTATAATCTAACCACTTCAGGTTTGGTTTTGTTTTGGTTTAGTTTTTTTCCCAAACAATTGTTATGACTAATGTGCAAAAAATGGATGTTTAGGAAGAGCATCAGTACACCTCAATAATAAACTTTTGAGCAACTCTTGATAGAAGTAAAATGTTGATTTCTAATGTTCAACTTGCTGAAATGCAATTTTCGTAACAAGCTTTTTACAGGGTGTGTGTGATAAATTTCCAGCTAATGAAATTGGTGGTGGTGTTTCCTTCCTGAGACACGCACTTAAATATATATAAAAGCTTCTAAAGTTTGGGATTTAGGAATAATACAGACATTTAGTAACATCTTGCTCTGTTACCATTCACAGAATTGCTCCCCAAGTGCCAGCAGATGAATTGCCACTACAAATGTGCCATCACCAGGAACGGCACCAGGTGCTACTGCAGGGATGGATATGAAACAAGTGGTGACGGGAGAAGCTGCACAGGTAAACAAGAAATTCACTACAACATCAACACCCAGCTGTCCTGATGGTTCCCTGTTGGCTGCCAGGGGCAGGGAGCTGGTGGACAACCAGGACAGCACCACCACTTCCTCACCCTTCTTCAAAGGCGTTGATCAGGGACAAGCGTGTGCTTTCGGAGCAGGGAATGGGAAAGAGTGCCCCTAAAATGAGTCAGGACCTCCCTCCTCACTCTTGGATGCTCCTGTGCCCCAGCAGAAGCTCTCCTGAAGTTACTGAAGGATCAGCTGGACCGGAGGAGCTCTGGAGCTACAGCTCAGTTGTGTGAGCTGCTCTCTCTCCACGCCTCCCCACCAGGAGAGCCTGTAAAACTTGTAGTGCTTCACCTCACGGCCATAAAGTCACACCTAGATTAGAATTTGATAAATGAACCCTCCCAAGGTCATACAGCTTAGCTGGAAATGTTACTTTGGAGTAATTAATTGTAGGCTGAAACTGTAGACTTAACTTGTAGACTGTTCTCTTCCATTTTTGAAATATATGACTTCTTAATTCTCTGTCCAGGTATTTGTTTCTTGCTTTATTTTTTCTCTATTAATAATCATAGTGGAGTTCTAAGGCCATATGGATGTGCTCGCTACCAATCACTCCTCTCTCCAACTAAAAGTACTGAGCCAGATTCTTCATAAATGTAATTTATTATAAGTTCTTCTCTCTATGGTTGTCATGTTTCATGATTAAAAATATATCTTAGGTAATAATTTAAACAGAGGGTTTTTTAGAATATCAATTTATTACTTAAACCCTCAACCACCATATCTTGATTTTATGGTATTATCCTTACACACCCTAGTTGAGAAAATTGTTCTTTATATTTATTAGAGGAGTCTATAGTTTTTGATGTTGGATGGTGGTTTAATGGAGAAGTGGTGACAGCTCATTTAAGGGACTGTAAGACATTGCCAGCATAAATAGGTTGAGAAGGATAATCAATTATTTCCTCTCCTGAAATGTTGCTCCATTCATCAACCCTGATAACTAGTGATCTCTAGTACTAACAAGGACTCAAATGTCTCCCTAACATTATGCAGACATAGGAGACTACTTGAAATAATGAAGGTTTTATGTTTCAAAATTAGGAGCTATTGAACTTGAAAACTCCCTCCCTTCTTTTTGGCTACTCAAGTGATTTCAATAGCCAACATCCCTGAAAAATTCATGGTATGAGAAGGCGAGAACATCAAGCCTCACACCAAAATGTCTTCATGACTTAAATGTCTCTCTTCAAATTCTCAATTTTATTGATTTTTTTTTCCCCTAATCCTTAAAGTAGATCTCGTTGATGTCCCTTTAGATCTGAATGAATGTGACACGTATGGAAGCTGCAGCCAGATGTGTGTAAATACAGAGGGATCCTACACTTGCAGCTGTGTGGAGGGTTACGTGCTTCAGCCCGATAACAAGTCCTGCAAGGCCAAAAATAGTAAGTTTTAACATCTTTTTACCTTCCCGAAAATATGTTGTGGTTTGGTCCTAGAGGATTCATATGAAAAGACAGAGATGAGCACAGGTGAGATGAACTCTCCTTCACTCCACCACAAAGAGCCACACAACAACCTTAGAAAAAAAATTTCACTTGTTAAGACAATACTCCAAGGGAAATATTAAAAGTTATTATCTGGGTATTATTAATTAAAGCAAAATGCTCAATTCAGCCAAGATTAGAAGAGTTCCCATCTTCCCTGTTCATAAATAAATCAAAGATTTTCCTCACACAAACAAAAAAAGCTGTTTACTCTGGGAAGACAATGGAGACAGGGGAAATGATCATGAGGTAATTGTACCCTTAGGATGAAAAAAGACACGAGATTGCTTTGTCCTTGCATTATCCCAAGAGGTGAATTTCCTGATATACATATTCACATGAGGCTTTTTGTTGCTTAGTGCATGTTTTCATTACTTATAGTGGATTGGGTATTTGAGGAAATTAGTCAATTGTGCTTAATGAGGCAATAGAGTACGCAGTGTTTTCTTATTCAGCATAATGAATTAACAATACTTTTATATTAAAAATGAAAAAAAATTCCTTAAGGAATTCTTCAACATCCACAGTGCTGAAGCATATGCAGCTGAGTATGAAGTCATGTTTGTTGTATATATTTTTAAGTCTTGCTTTTTGTAACTATTTTGCCATCAGAAAACAGGAAGGTCTAGTGATGGTTTTGAGGCTTCCTCACCTAAAGAGCATTACTAAATATGTTCTTACTTGATCAACACTAGGAGTTAAACAGTATTTTCCTTCTTTTGCATTTTTTTTTTTTTAATCCATACATGGACATTTAAAAAAAAAAAAAAAATCCACAAATCGATAAGAAAGCCCATTCAAAGTAAAAATAATTTATTATTCTTCTTTCTCCACTACATGAAAATCAATAACACAATTCCAGATCAGGAAATCTTCATGGTGCCAGTACTGGGCTTGAGACGACCCTTTTAGTTTCCCTTTTTGTGCATAGGAAACACAGAGAGCTGTTGGTGTCAAGATGAAACAAATCACATTAATTAGGAACTTCTCTGTATTTTTTACTACTTTATCATGTTTATTTGGCAGTCGTTTTCACATTTTTTGTTATTTTCAGAAAGGAATCACTACTCATTAATCAGAGAAACCCCTGTAGGACAATACAAACCAGGATCATGGTGCTGCACAGAAATGAGTGTTACTCATTACATTGGGGTTTTTGTGTAAACACAAGGTAGCTTTGGATAAGAACAGTATCCAAGAGAAAAAAAGGTGTTTAAGGAAAAAAGAAACCCAGCACTTAGAAAAATTATGAATTTTTGTCTTTAAAGAATGTAAAGCAGTTAAGGATGGAAAAAGAGCAACCTCTCTGCTTTGTCTACATTTGGCAAAAGTCAAAGAGGCAGAGAAAATGAGCTGAGGAACATTCAGCTCTGTGTGTAAGAGCTGTGAAAGATCAGAAGCAGCACTAGAGGTGTAGCTTGGGCTTTCTGTAGAGCTTTCGATGTTAACAACAGCAGATCTGCTACCAGGGTGAATCCCTGTCCATGCTGAGATCCTGGATACAACACAACCTGAAACACCAAACCACCACGTCCCAGCTGGCTCTGGAAATGAACTGGGAAGTTTCTGAACACTGAGGAGCAGTGAGGTGCAGGAGGTGCTGAGCAGGTGACACTTGTTTGTGTCTGCAGAGCCCTGCCTGGTGCTGGGGACAGTGTGGTGACCCCACAAGGTCCAGCAGCTCCTGCATGGCCTGGGAGCCCGTCCCCACTCAGCCAGCTCTGCACATGTGGGGTGGCACAATCAGCAGAGAACTTCTCAGAAGCTGCTCTTTGGTGCCCTTCAGGCAGCCAAACGCTCGGCTGGGAAGGTGGGGAGGTCTCTCCCTCATTAAATTCTGCATTTTCTTCCTCAGCACAATTAAATAACTCTGGAGCTGAAAGCTTTTAGCTGCACATTCCCTTTGGGAAGGTTGTTAAAATAGGTATCAAAACAGCTGGGGGCTCTCTGTGGGTTTTTTCCAGACTTTTTAGCCATATTTTCTTTTATGAATAAAGAAGCAGTTAATGGTTTCTTCTGAGGTGAAAATGAAACAAAACAGAGCTTTGCTGAACACAGTTTTAGAACTTATTTGTTTACCAGGTTTTTTTGCCTAAATTTCAAGATCTGCATGTGATGAGAGGAGTATTTAAGGAAAGAAAATTACAGAATTGGGAATTTCTAGCTGAGGAAAAGAAATTCATCTGTTTTACAAAAGTTCCTGGTGTGTTTTGTATCTCCAAAGCCAATCTGGAGAGAATGCTGTGTGCTAAGAAACATTTGTCATGTAGATAAAGTGGAATGAACTGATAATGACTAAAGAAAAAATTTTTCTAGCATTTAGAGGAAAAAATCAGCCCTGTTAAACTGATTTGGCACCACAATTTTCTTATAAAATCTCACCGAACTAAGTTTTGAGACTTTAGAAATAAAACAACCCATTTGTGAGGTGCATTATGGTTAAACATCAAAAATAATGTCAAAATGAAATTGGACTGCTCAGTATTTCTTCAGATTTTTATACTATACATATATTGGTGACAGCAAAGTCCTTGTGATGTACAATGCATATCCCAGGAAAAAGGGGTCTAAGCCTTTCATATCATCGTGGTGGAAAAAATAGAAAATGCTGACATTTCTGAGGTTTTTCTTCCAGATGAGAAGTCTGTGGCAGTGCAAAACACCTTCATTTCTCATTTGTTGTGGCATCACTTATTGATCTGTATTTTAGACAAGATCAGGTAGGAGGGAAATGCAAGGCTTTCATCTTTTTCACTACTCTATCTTAAACATAATTCAAAGGAGGATGCTTTCATTTTAGTCAAGAAGGATGAATCATAAAACTTCCCTGGATTAAAGAGCTATTCACTTCTTATCTTTCCTATAAAATGAAAAAAAAAAAAAAAAAAAAAAAAAAAAAAAAAAAAAAAAAAATAGAAACTTGTGAAAAAATAACTCGCATGAAGTCCACTTGTTTGAAAAGCTGCTGTCAGCTCACTGTAACTCACCCTAAATCTGTCCACTAAACTTTTAAGCTTTGCAGAATCTGTTCTCAAGGAACAGACAAGCAGTTTTTGTGAGGGTGAAGACATGATTTCTTTAGTATCTCCTGTTTTTTCATCTGCATTATGCTATACAGTAAGTTGGTTTATATATTTTTGTATGAAATTTTAATATTCTTGTAGAGTTTTATCATTTAATATATTATGTTTTTCAAATTATGAAATCAGCCTTTATCTGAGCAACACTGAAGGAAGCAGGTAATCTACCCTACTGGGAAAAAACATGATTAACTGCTTTAATCCTTTGAATTTTTTAATGTATTTGTGCTTTAAAAACATGATTTCAAGCCCAGTAATCTAGTTTCTGTATTTTTAGTGTGTAATGGTGCCTGCTGAGCAGAACCTCTTGGCAGTGCCACGAGTCCTTACGACACCTTTGTCCGCAGCCAGGTTTGATTACACCTGTTGCTCAAGAGGTTTGAAGCTAATTCCTTTGAAGAATTCTCTTATGTCTTAGACCCTAATACCAAAATACAACCTTTCTCTGGAGTTTAGTGAGGTATTAAATCCTCGTTATAGTTTTCAATAGGTCAGTTCAAAGCAAGAAAAGATACGGTTCTCTCTCACAGCCCTGAACCACCTGGTGGCTTTGGAACTGCAAACAGCTCCTGTGAGCTGCCTTCTCTTTGAGGTTTTATATATTGCAGGCTGTGGAAATATCCGGCTTAATACAAAGTATAAGAGCAAAAATAATGATAAAGGTCTTTTCACACTGCTGGTAGTTGGGAAAAGAGTGATTGAATCCAGAAGTAGGCAGTGGTGTTATTTTGTGGGGAGGGAGAAGACGAGCACAGAGCTGTTGGATGTAAAAATAAATCCCCAGACTCAGCAGGATGCAGATGGAAACACTCCTTTTGTACCAGTCTGGAAAGTCTGGGGTGAGTGGGTGATAGAACCAGAAGTTCTTAAGCCTGGCTTTCTTCTCGAGGGTAGCAAAAGTTGTTAAGAACAGGGGGAAAGAGAGATTTACAGACAGTGACTGCAAAGGGACCTACCTGGCAGATTTCAAACAAAAATTTCTTAGCAAGAACCCCCCACTAGCTTATCTTTTGGAAAGGAGAAAACAAACAAGACTAGAGAGCTTCACTCGTGGCTTACACCACAAGGGATCGTTTCGCAAAGAAATTCAGTCCCTGCAGCTCTTGGATATCTTCTGAAATTCAAAGAAAAATAATGCTTGGATCTGACTGATAGGTGAGTGGAAGTAAATTTGAGGATGATGAGGACAGGCAGTAAGTTCCAAAAGTAATGCTACAGAAGTGTGGCTTTACAAATGTTCACGTGGGATTTACTGGAGTGGGACAAGATGTGTACCAAGATCGAATATACATTATGGAATGAGAAAGCATGAGAAAATAGTAAATGAAATCCATGTTAGAAAGAATACACACTTAAACCTCATAGAAATGAAGTTTTCTTATATGATAAAATTAAAAAAAAAAAGAAAGAAATCAGCAAGCAAGATGTTTAAATAAAAGTAGATATTACCAAAGAACAGAACACCAACTGCTGTGGCTTTGAGCGAGACCACTGAGCACTGAACTCACTGAAGTATTCTTTTCTCTTTAATCAGACCTGCTGATGAAGTACCATTTGTCAAATCCTTTTATTTATGCCATTTTTTTTCACCATTTAGACATTTGGAATTGCTTAGTGAAAATCTGAGAGCTCCATTAGGTGGATTGTTGATTGAAAGCGCTACATGTCGATGCAGCATTCAAACATTGATGCATTCCTTTGAAAACAAGCAGATTACATTGGGGTGAGAGCTCCTGACTTGGCAACACAAATATTGTTCACATATGCCTGGAACTGCAGCGTTTCTGTGCTTTAAGGTTTCACTGCACTGGATTTTTTGTTGTCTTGGTTATAACATCTTTTAGCAGCACCCACTCCTCAGTTTTCGTCTTATTTATAGACTCTTATACGAAAAGCATCTTACAGTTTTGTGTATCCTCATGAGTTCTGCAGGTTTTCCTGGCCTTCATTCTTTTTGAAATGTCAGTAATCTGGATAGAGATAATTTGCATAAGTCATATTTCATTTTATGACTTAGGCATGAAAAATGTTGCAATAATGATACTTGGAATTAAACAGAGGCTGTGGGGCTGAGGTAATTAATTTTCTTCAATGATGTGAACCATTAGAACAGCAGGATAAAATAGACTTAATAATTTGGAATATATGGTAGCTACAAAAATATAAAACAAAACCAATTTGTTACATATCTTAAAACAAACAGGTAAGAACATTAAAAACTTCATTAAAACCAAAAAGATAAATATGATATATACAGCCTGTTAATCCTTTAAACTCTCTTCACTTTGTTTTCAGAGCCTGCTGATAGACCTCCTCTTCTTCTGATTGCAAGCTCTGAAGCAATTGAGGTTTTATACCTTAATGGAAGCAGAATGTCTGCCTGGACCCCTGTGAAGGGATCAGCAGTAGTGACCCTGGACTACAGCTACAGAGAGGACACCCTGTGCTGGATTGAGTCACGAGATCTCTCCAGTCAGCTGAAGTGTTCCAAGGTATCCAAAGCTGGGAAGTTACCAGAGGAGTGGACAATTAACGTTGCCCAGTACCTTCACAGTAAGTGTCTGACAGTGTTTTAGCAGAACAGTGGGGTCTGTCCTGGCAAACAGGAGCCTGCAGAAGTGGGTTTGGGCTTGCAGTTGAAAACAGTCTTGAGGTATTCAATATTGCAACTCACACTGAAGCAGTTTTATGGCTTTTCACTCATATATTCAGTCTGAGCTGCAGTATTTGTATCTATGCAAAGGTTTTTAAGATGTGTGGTTTTATAGGCTAACTGTAATGTGTGGAAGTGACAGAACCAGCAGTGCAACCGAAGAAGAAATGTAAGAGGCTTCTTTTTCTCTGGCAAAATAGTGCTACATAGAGCTTGAGAGCCATTCTTTGCTACTGGGACAACATTAACAGTGGAATGGAATCATCCTTGGCACATCAATTATCATAGGTGTGTTAGTTCTTGAAAATACCAAAATATTTCTTGACTTACTGGAAACTAACTGCTGCCTCTATTTTTTTAATTAAGGAACTCAATTTAAAAGGACCTAACGTCATCACACTGAGTTAGACTTTGCATTACAGCATTATTCCTCAGTCAGCTTTTCAATTTGTGGGATGCAGTTACCTTCTGAAGAAGGTGTTCATCCACAGACACATTAGCATGTGAACAGGCTGCAAAATATCATGCAGGGGAAAAAAAAAAAACCACAAACCCATTTTCTTCATCTTTCACAGAGGATGTCTCCAGATCAGCTTACAAACCACAGCACTGAGGAGTGCAGTGGGGGTGTTAATAAAACCTTCTAAAAACTCAAGGCTGGGGCTTAAAATTAAACCTAAGCTATTGAAAAATCCTTTTAAGGTGAGATGTGAATCAAAGAATATCTCTGAGCGGATCTCAAATCCTCTGACCATCCAGTTCAGGAATATGCAAATCACAAATTTGATTTTAAATCTTAGAGGCGCAAATCAAAATGAGAAGTTCTTCATGGCAGTTGTGCTTTGGGCTATCAAGATAGCTGTTGTAAGGTGTGCTCTTTGATGCAGAGTAAGGGAGGTTTTCTAACCTATTTTTCCAGTTTCATGTGTACTAGAATAATAAATTGAATTTTAAAAAATACTTTCAAAAATTAGGGTTTGGGTTATGGGTTGGGTTTTTTTTGTTTTGTTTTGTTTTGTTTTGTTTTGTTTTTCCTTTTTTTTTTAAATTCACCACTCGTGAGTATTCTGCTTTTAGAGAACACTCTTATTGTAGGCATAAGTATATTTGTTTGGGCAGGTTTTGTTTTGTTTTGGTTTTGCTTTTTCCTATTTTATTCAGTTGAGGTTTTTGTTGGTTTTTTAGGGGGTTTTTTGCTTGGTTTGTTTGTTTCATTTTGTTGTTGTTGTTTTGTTTTTGGTTTTGGGGGGTTTTCTTTGGTTTGTTTGTTTGTTTGTTTGTTTTCTGGGGTTTTTTGTTTGTTTTTTCTGTTGGTTGGTTGGTTAGTTGGTTGGGTTTTTTTTTTAAGTGTTGTATTTTAGAGGGCTTTTCATACTTCAGATATCAAAGTACCCTAAAGTAGGGTGGTAGAATTTCATTGTATGTTTTCAATTCACCCAGCCATTGATATTTAGTTTTCCTTTTAGGAAGAGCAATCAGATTAACCACAGTCCTGGGCAAAATGTGTTTTGTATTGAACTCTGTGTGTGTGTGTTCTGTCACGGATGGTTTCACCATCAGGGTGGACCTGAGCACTGTGGTTTGTGCTCCTCCACCCTTCTCCTGCCTTCCTCTCGCTCTGTTCGCTGCCCATGAGGAGAATTGCAGATCCCTGTGCTGTCCAGATCTGCATTACTGCATCTGTTTGCAAAATCGAGGCCCTGGGATGGGTTTGAAATGAATACAGTGCCTGGGATTAATGAGCTGCTCATTTTTCACAGTGCCAGCACACACCAGCCTGTGGTCTCTAATGTTCTTCTCAAACTTCATGGGAATCGTTCAGTCTTATTTAGATGAAGAATAGTAATTCCCATGGACATGAACTGACTGCAGAGACTTGCTCTGACTTCTTCTCTGATTTTGATTTGGGAAATAGTGCTTAGGGACTTAAAAAATAGAACTTTGCTGGGAGCTCTGACTGACAAAATCTTGCAGCTTTAGCTGTGGGAGTGTTTTTCCCAGGCAGACACATCCACAGACACTTCTGTTGTGCTGCCCAGTGGAGCAGCATCAATCCCCATGGTCTGGGCATGTCTCCTCAGAGGGAGAGGCAGCCTTGAACATGCTTTTGTCCACCTAATTAGGATCTTCTAGACACCCCTGGAGTTATTCCTGCCAGGACATGGCAAGAACCTCATGTTGCTGTACCTGGTATATTTGCCAGGTCATTTTGTGGCTGCTGCAAAATTGAGTTTCAATTTTAAATTCTTCCTTTTCTTCCCTCCACCTTCTGTTACCCATCAGGTCACTTCTGCTTTTTCTCCTCATCATACAGCACTACACCTGATGAGGCAAATTAATTCACTGTAGCTCTTTGTCAATGAAAATGTTTTCAAGTGTAATTGCGTTCTCTGCCTGCTCAAGCCAAATAAGTGGTCATGGGCACAGGGTGAGTCACATAAAATTGTACATTCTGTTCTTCATAGGAAACTTTTTTTGGTGTTTATGTGAAAATGGATATTCCTAAAAGTACTAGGGGGGAAAAAACAGGAAAAAAAAATTCTTGGCAGTGTTTGTGGAATGTTTTTTGTTTGTTTGTTTGTTTTTGTTTTTGTTTTAATCCCAATCTTCCAATCTGTTCTTTTTGTTAGTGGTAAAACAATAAATCAGCATTTGACACAAAAAGTGCTAGAAAAGTCAGTTATCCAAAGTGATTGGGAATGCTTGAAGTGGATTTATTGAAAGTGTTTGCTTCAGTGAAGGCAAGTAAGTCTTGTAGTTAGGAATAAAGAATACAGATCATCTTTAAAGATGAAAGTCTACACCCAGGAAAGCAGGGACTGTGAAAATGACTTTGTTTTCATGACGGGTCATACAGCACCAGCTCCGGGTACTGAACATAAGCTTTGGATACACAAAAGAAAGGAAATTACAGTCCTTTAGTTTCCATCACTCTCCCCTGGCAGACAGTCCAGCCTGACTTCGCTTTGGTGTGATGTGTCTGGGATGGATGGAATCAGCTCCTTTGGAGCACATTGTGACCTGGTCTTGTGGCTGTTACTCTGCAGAGGGTACAGGCTGAGGAGAGGCTGATCCTGCACTCGAGGGTTTTTCCTCTGGGAGAACAGGGTGCAGCTCCAGAGATGCCCCCTTGTGCTCAGTAATTAGGCTAATTTCACTCTTGCGAGGTTTATTGTCTCAGGGTTTGTTTGGTAGCTGTATCCCCTTACATGAGGATAGCTTTCTGCAGGCACAGCAGGATCAGCACAGGCATTTTTGTCTCAGCCAAGGCCAGGCGTTGTCACGTTGTTTCATCTTTGTCTTTTTAAGACCAAGAAGTTTTTGGAAGAGAAGCTGGAAATTTTCCTCTTGGAAAGATTTATGCAGGCAGTACAAGCCAAATAGGCTTTCAGGGATGATTCTCCTGTAAAGGAGCCTTGTGCAACCTCTGTCCATAGTAACAGAGATGCTCCTTGACACCTCACAGCGAGCTCACAGCCCACTTCAGTGAGTACGGCGAGATTTCAGGAACAATCATTTATTTAAACGGATATCTCTAGGCCCAAACTAACAAAAATTTTTTCTAATGGCACGAATGTAGAAAACCTCTCAATTTTCTGCCCTTTCAAAGCCATGATGTGCAATCTTACATTAATGCTTTTGTGTGTGGGAGCTGAGAGATAGCAGGAGCAGCATCTTCTGGATGCAAGAATCTGCTTCTTCCTCATTTTAGGAGGCATTTTCTGCCTTCATCATTACAAACACCAAGCACCTTGCATGCTCTACAAACCAGCACCAGGCAGCACAGCCTGGGTTTTAGCTGCTATTCTTCTGCAGAATATAACAAAATCTCTCCTGGGATGATGCTTCAGAGCATGATGTTTTCTGCTTGGCTGATGTTTGACTCAGGTTTTCTTGGCACTCGGTTATCTCAGCACACCACCACCAATGCTGCAGTGCCTGTGGTTATCTGTGCCACCTGTGCTCTGTGCCCACAGCTGGTCAATCACACCTCACCTGGGAAGGCACACAGGCTTTCCTCTTGGCACCTGTGTTTGGACAGGACCGCTCTGGATTGAAAGAAACATCTTGTTTCTTCTGTGGTAATTCAGTTTTAACCTGGCAAGATTGGGAACAGGGGGTGGGCATGGAGGAGCTGGAGTCTCTGGAGGGAGAGGGATTTGCCTCTCTGCTTGTGGGACCCAGCACCTTCTACTTGGCCTCCTGGGCACAAGCCAGGCTGGCTTTTTGGATCTCCCACATTTTGGATGTGACTGCTGTGAAGAGCTTCAGGCAGCAAGCCCAGAGGATTTGACCATGATCCAAGAGTCTGTTTGGTTACATCACTATTTCCTCTCCTGGTTTTGGTCCCCCTAATTGCTCCTCCACCTCCTGACCTAAACCACTTCTTAGGAGGGATTATCCACAGCCACAATGCTGTGTTCAGAGTAGCTGCAGTCATTTCCCTTCAGTCATTGAAGGAAACACCAAGCACTGGAGATGGTGCTCCTGTCAGCAACTCCTGTGAATTGCCATGAATATTCATGAAAAATCAAAAAAGCAAAGTTTGGCTTACTCTGCAGGAGCAAAACTGTGAAGATCTGGGGGAAAGTGTTTATTCATACAGTCTGCCCCGAACTTGTCTCCAGACAGGCACTAAGAGCTGCCACACAGTTGTAGAATGTGGGTTTGCTTTTTTCTCCTGTGATAGACATCCCATGTGCCTTGAAGGTGCCCAGAAATGAGGAGGTTTCATGTCAAAGGTCTTTTATATCTCACATGGTACTTTAGTAGTGTTCAGAGCACCTGATACAGGCATGGGGGCCAGAATGGGAGGTGAGAAGAATGTCCTAAGGGAGTATCACAGAATACTTTTCCTGTATGTGGCATCCACTGAGCACTTCTCAAGCCCTGGCTGATCTTGCATTGCCATCCTTGCATTCTGGAAAGACTGGAAAAATGCTGGTTTTGGGATAAGGAACTTTCTTACTTTGTCCAAAGGTGGGCTTTCTTGGGTTTTGGCTTTAGTTTTTTTGTTTTTTTTTTAATAGTGTCAATATCTCACTCTTAAGTGCTCTAGACAGAACCATCAGTAAATATAGAAAACTAGGATAACTTTCTCATTAACTAAATATTTATTCAACTTGAATTTCCTGTCTTCTTTCTCTCTCCAGTCACGCAGTGTCCTAAGGTCCTGCACTTCTTTAAAACAGACCATCCTCTTTGCTGTTCTGGAAATCTTGTTTTTATTTGACCTCATCAACTTGTTATTCATGTCATCTTCCAGGTGGCTTGTGAATGTTATCTCACACAGGTTTCAGCACAGGCTGTTGCTGTGGAACTTGGTGATGTTCCACAGGGAGCCAGGTTTGATCCATGTGGGTCATCCATGGTCCATCACTGTCCTGTATGTCACACTGTATCTTTCCTCAGTCTTCCTCATGTCTTCCTCAGTGTCTCTTGGGATTTTCATGTTTCCCTGTTTACATTTTGTTTTAATTTCCGTGCGCTTTTAGCTATTTTAGGCCCAAGTCCAAATTTTAGTTGGAAGTTCATACTCCATGATACGGGTAATGCTTTCTTTGCAACTGTCCGTACTTGTATTCCTCATTCTGGTGTCCCTGAACTTACAGAACTCTTGATCCAGTATTTGATGCAGCCTCCTTAAGGTGCTTTCCTAGTGCAGTACGGACTTTTGTTTAGTGCAGGAAATGGTGCTGTCTGATAATTGTCCTTTTTCAGAGAGTTTTTCTGTGCCCTGTAATGACAAGACTCCTTTGGAGACTTAGGCCTGTGCAGAAACTTCCTTTTATCAGTGTGCTCCTGTCTTCATCTCCGGGCTAGTCTTTGCTGGTTATTGGTTCTGCACAGCCCTTCTGATGGTTATCAGGGTTACTGGGAGGATAAGGGCAGTTCATATCTCTTCATTCAACCTTTCTGTTCCAACAGGCATGATCAGTTGGGTCTTATCCTTTGTCTGTGGTGTGTTCTGCAAATTCCTTATCTTTTTAAAATTAATAATATTCATATAATCAGGTCTATATCTCAATTCTTGATGGTGTTTGCATGAAAGTTAAGATATAATCTGTATAGCTGAAATCCTTAGAGGGCCTTGCCTCTATTAGGGGGTTCTAAATATTAGCTGTGAAGGATCTGTCTGCTCTTGGTGCATCTTTTGGATACAGATGATTCCATTTGCCTGAGATTTGTGCTGCTGGTTTGAGTATTGTCACCATAACATTGTGTTGTGTCACTTAAGAGTGATAAAGTTCTGGAATCATCTGCCCAAGGAGGAGGTGGAGTCACCATCCCTGGATGGGCTTAAAAAAAGATTGGGTGTGGCACTCAGTGCCATGGTTTAGTTGAGGTGTTAAGGCATGGGTTGGACTCGGTGATCTTGAAGGTCTCTTCCAACCTGGTGAATCTGTGACTCTGTGGTTTGAGGCACAAGCTTCCACAGCAGAGAGCCTGAACTGGTGGCATTTCCCTCCCAAGTTAGGTTATCTGCACTTAATCCTTTTCGACACCAGAGCTGCTGATTAACTGCTTGTTAATTGCCACAAATGGATTTTTTTAGCCGTTCAAAGATGTGATGCTACTAGTTTTCAAGCTTTGTTACTCATCCAGCTTCCACAATTGATCTTGCATTGACATTGGTCAAAACCCTGTGTCTGTCTTCTGCTCTTGGCAAAGCTGGCATGCTGTTTGTTTTGATTTTTTTTTTTCACTTTTCAGTAGTTGTGCCCTGGACAGTTAAATCTGAGCACAGGAAATAAAAAATCTTATCTCAATGGCACTTCTTAGTGCAAAATTTTGGTTGCTTTTGGTTTGGTTTGGGTTGGGTTTTTTTTTCCCTTCTCTAAACTCCTAGGCTCTGCCTGGAACAGTCTCCTGAATGCTGTCTCTGCAAAGAGACAAAAATTATCAGTGTTGAAGTGTCCTATTCCCTTTTCCCTGTTTTATCTGCTTCCTAGCTCACCGTTTCTGGACTTCCTTCCTAATTAGCATCATTGTAGTCCTAAAGTGGGACACGACTGGATCTTTTTATGTCTTCCTTACAACCCAACTGATCCTGGGTAGAAAAGCTCTTGCACCAGGGAGGAAATCCAAGAGCAAGCAAGCAAGCTCCCACAGCAGCAGAAGGGTTTTATAAATAAAAAAGGACTTTTTTGTCATAGTATCAGTTACCACATAAATTTATCTTTATCAGTCAGAATGCTGAGGGGCTCTTCATCTCTGTCAAATTGAATTATTATTATGCTGCTTGTAAAACAGTAACATTTTGATTTTTTTAACAAGGTTTTGAAGATGGAATAAAATAATTCTGGGAGTTACAGAGATGAAATGCCTAGATAACTAGTTTTTTGCTAATGTTAATCACACATTTTTGTAGTGAATATTTTGCAAAAGAATTTATATCCTGGGATACAACAATAGTGAAACATATTGGTTAACAAATACATTGGTTAAAAAACCCTCAAAACTCACAAGTAAATTATTTTTCCTGAAATAAGGAATTAAGTATTGCATGTTTTATGGGATTAGACTCACATTTTTCCATAAAACTTTGACATCCATGTGCACCACGTTGGCTTCATTTTGGTTTTTACTTGGTAGCCACTGGAACTATTCTTGGAACTATTCCACATTTCCTCAGTATTCACAGGGGCTTGTCTTCTGCCTTTCTTCCAAGGAAAAGTCAGGAGATATATAGGAGACAAACAGTTGTCACCTGCTCATTTCAGTAAAGTTGTTTATGAACTGGAGGCTTCAGGTGCACTCTTAGAAACTTTCTTTATTGCTATTAAAACATCTGGTTAATATTTCAGTATATTTCAATATGCTAATTACATATGCATAACTTTTTTTTTGCTTTCTACTGGTACTTTATTATTGTGTTTATAAATTTCACATCTCTTACGATTTAGCCCGTGGTTGTCTTCTTGAGTGGTAAAATGTCTTTGTAAATGTTTCTCACATACGATGCTAAACAAGTTTGCTTCATTTAGACTAATTGACAGCAAATTTGCCACACTTCCAGAAATTTATTTATTAATGCAAATATTTAATTCAGACTTCATTAAAAACCTAAAACACTTCACTAAAGTCAGCTGAAGAAGTCAAGAATTGTTTTTTTGGTTTTTTTTGGTTTTTTTTTCCTTAATGCACTTTGGATTGTGTCATTAATTGAGTTCTTCTACCTCCTAAAGATTTTTCCTGAGGCACAGATCAACATTGCAGAAAACTTTCAAAAGTCTGTGTCTTCTTTGAAAGTGTATTTGCCTTTATAGGAGCAAAGGGAACATGAAAACTATAAACTCCAAAATACGGTTTGTTTACACCCAACATCATAACTGGAACCATGTTTAGATATAAAACCCAAAGCACTCGAGCAATTACAGACCGAAGTCCATCCCAGACAGAGATTTATCAGTAGCTGAAGCCATGAGGGAACAGTATTTTGTTAGCAGAGAGCCTGAGCAGGGTCAGGAATTCTCTGTGCTGCCTGTGCTACCCAGAGATCTGAGTCTGCAGGGAAGTGACCCGCAGGGAATGGCACAACTGAGCCACACATTGCACCTGCTGCATATCTTGGGGATGCAGCAGGAAAAGGAAACAAGATCTGTTTCCATGTCTTATGCAATGAAAAGAGTCACAGACTAAAATCACAAATATTGGGACTCCTGAGCAAACTTGTGGCCTCTGGAAATCGCTGTGCTGTGCAACTCGGGTTTTGATCTGATGTTTTGTTCTACTGCAGGGAAAAGGGTAAACAGAGACCATGCTTTTCTGAAATGAATGATAATGAATAATTGCATTCATGGAAGCAAACCTGAAATCAGAAGCTGCGTACGTGATAAAATTAAAGGCAGTTGCTGTAGCACCTTAAGATCTTGCCTGATCTGCTTTCGGTACTCACAGAAGCCTGGCTGTTTCTGTGCTGGACTGGGGTCTATGACAGAGGAACACCAAAAGGTCTGTGTGGGTCAGAATAAATAAAGGACTTGTTATTTCCTTATCACTTTTTCAGGAGCCCTTGCAAGAAGATAAATTGCATGTTTTGCAAAGTTGTGATTACTATTTAGATTGTGATGGACATGACAAATTAAAACCATAATCTGATGTGGGGGTTTAATATAGGATTACTTTCTTCAGTTTTTAACTTCTTTGACTGGCAGAAGGAGTGACTGGCTTTACAAGTATTGTCTCCAGTCCATGGAAATATTGTTTTTGTTCTCAATACACAAAAATGTGGATCTCTACTTAGAATGAAGCAAATTTGATTTAGAACTTTCTTGTGACTTAGCTTTGGAGTAGAACTTGAAATGCTGAAAAAAATCACTTTACGGATCGTGTCAGCATAGTGAAATAAATAAAACGTAAGAACAAATTTCATCCTTTTCACTATTTGTTAGTTGAGTTGAATAAAATAAAATCTTGTGTTTGCTTGCACATTTTTAATAGTTGAGTGAAGCACTTCTCTAAAACTGAAAAATTACGTGCAACAAGTGTTTTAACTGGAGTAGATCACTTTTGCTGAAGTCAGACTTAAGATTTTCTTTGTTCTGGGAAAGATATGTTGGAACCATTTTAAGCAGTTAAATGAGAAGGACAGGATATGCAAAGGGTCAATCTTCTTGCATAAAACTGATGCCCTGAGTTTTCTCAGCATGTCACCCAGGAGCTGCCACTCGATGCTGGGCCAGGCATTCACTGTGACAGTTCTGAGCTGGGGACAAAGTTTGGGTTCTCTGTGCATGTGGAGTTCTGTAACGTTTCTCTTACACTGTGTTAGCAAAAATAATGAGCTGACTGAGGAGGATGTGGGGATCTGTGCCATAGTTGGCAGTTCAGGGCACCCTCGCTCTTTTTGGCAATTTTGGACTTGACTTGAATGTCATTTCTTGCTATTTTACTTAAATATATGGTCCCATTTCTTTTTAATCTGGGGGAGTTTTTTTATATTGATATATAAGGAGATAAGCATAATGTGTTTTAAAAGATTAGTGCCTTTGCTCTTAGCGCTTTTTCTCTTCTAGTTGTGCCTATACTGAAAATGTGTATTTACCTTTAAGACTCTTTGGAGATGATATTGTTTAGTCATTGAGTCTGTACAACTGGTTGCACAATTCAGATTTGTTTAAACAGTCATAACCACTGCATTACCTTTAGAAACAAACCCACTGGGAAAAGGCAACTCAAGTAAGATGAAGTAACAAGAAAAACATATTTTATGACAGTCTGTGAATGTGTTTTGATCCATGTTCTGCAGAGCAGAGCTGCTGCTGGCTGCAGGGACCTGGGTCTGAGGAGCAGCTGGAGCTGTGCCCCTGCTCCACTCAGGGTTACACCATGTCCTGTGCTGCCTTTGGGATCACTCAGCACAGAACTGATTTCACATCAGGGCAGGCAAAATTTTGATAGGTAGAAATTATTGCTGGGAGGAAGACAAAGGGACCTGGAGGGGATGAAGTGCATATTCGTGTCTCTCCTCTGCACTTCTTGCAAGGGTTGGGAGAATTTCTTTTGACTGTTTACATGAAAGGAGAGGTGATTTGGGAAGAAAGGCAATATGCTGGTAATCAGGAGAGCAGTGTTCTTCCGAGATGTACGGGATGACATTTCCCCTCTGAATAGAGAATAACAGATGTTTTACAGATGTTTAAACCCTGAAATGCTGCAATGATGGGGATACAAAGGTAGGGGTGGTTGGCACAAGGTACCTGGGACTTCTGTCGTTATGAAGAGGTGGGACTGTGGCCTCACATCTTCCTAGAGTGGCCAGTTTTGGGAAGGGCTGGAAGCTGCCTGAAAGCAAAGGTCAGGTTCTGCAAATATAAGCACATTGTGCCATATTTCTGGAAGCACCAGCCCTCTGAGTGATTTATGAGACCTTTAATGGGATCTATGGTGCCATTCTGGTTTAAGATAATGCTCAGGTAGACCAATAGCAGCACTATTCTGGTGATGAGAGAAATAAATAAACAACAACAGAAAAGCAGTGTCCTGATGTCTGGTTGAAAATGGATAGAAAAATAATTTATGTATAAATCTAAAGCCATGCTTTATTTTTATTTCTTGCATTAATGGAAGTAAGTTAGCAAGGAATTTTTATTTATTTTTTAAGTGCAGTAGCAATGTCTTTTTTAAGTCTGGGTAGTTGTCTGCTTTGTTGGTCAAGTCACATATGGTGAATACCAGTCTTCTCAGAGGTTGCTATTTTGATATTGAAAATATAGAAAATATGGCTAAAAAAAAGAAAAGGATGGAGAGGGAGAACGGGAGGATGAGGCAATGTTTACATGGGGTGAATTGTTATTGTCTGTTGGCAGCATTAGTGGACAGGAAGGGTTTTATTTGTTTGTTTTGCTCAAACGACTTTTGTAGGTGCTGTGCAGTGGTTTCACTTGCAGAATGTTGCAGAAGTGCCAGCCTGCTGATGGCATGGTATGGTGATCCCTCTGTTAGAGGGAAGGGAAAAGATGAAGAAAAAAGCTTAATGTCCTTAATATAAGAAGCAAGTTCTTCTTCTTTCCTTAGCAGCCCTAAAAAAGAGGCTATTTCGTCTAGTAAAATACATTATAGTGTTTTGTTTCTGAGCTATTATGTGAAGAAATGAGGTATATGTTTGCTAACTGTGCAGGTCGTATTTTTTATTATTGAGAATATTTTTAGATTTTCTAGTATTGTCTAAGTTGTAATTCTCAAGATGGATTTAAAATGGACGTCGTATGTAGATTTTAACTATATTAAAAGCAAATTCTATTTATTTTAGCAGTGTTGGGGTTTTTTATGTGGTGGGTTTTTTTTTGGTTTTGAAAGTGTAATAAGTGTAATGTCTTCTCCTTTTCCCCTAATGTGTTTGAGATGAGGACAAAGACTTTCATGCCCAATATGGATATGTCTGTATAATAAAATTAAATACTCTATGGTCAGTATTACCTTCTGATTAAAATGGAGTGTAATAACATCCTTTGGGATTGATTTATAGCAGTGGGTCATGGCATGTCCTGCAATTCATATTGTCTAGACCAGGTATTGCTAACAACAAATAGAGTGGGCTCCAAATTAAATTATCCTACAAAATTGTGACCTGCATTGTACCTGCAGGAACCTACAGGATATCTGTGTCCTGTGAATGAGTGTTCTCTGACAAATGTTGCCTTCTCTGAAGAATGTGCAGTGTGAGTTTCCTTTGTTGCCTAACCCATTCTTTAGGAGTTGTCAGAGATAATTCACTTCTAAATTATCCCCTCAGAAGCATTTCTTAAAGCACCATTGCTTACCTCTGGCATTAAACTGTTCAAACTCTCTCTGGAAGTCATTTCCCTTAAATACTTTGCATTGTGAAAGTAACTCCATATACATATAGGCATCTCTTTACATTGTAATAATCTACTGCTTAGCATGTCTGTGGAACAATGTTTTAGTGGCTTTATTGTTGTGTGATGATGGTTTGTGGGGTTCATAACCCCTGCAGGGGGAAGTCCTGGAGAAGCTGGAAGGTGGTGGATTTCTGGCTTTGCTGGAAGGGGGTTGAAGGAAAGGAATGTCCCAGCCTGGTGCAGCCACTCCGTGTCCCTGCAGCTGCTCTCCGAGGCCACGTGCTTGATGGGATGCCTGTTGCAGCTGAATTATGCTTTAATTTTAACAGTGGGTGACTTAACTGCTCTGAAGTAAATAACTGGGTTTGATTTACAGCCTCACTAGATTTATAAGAAGCTTTTGAATGTGCAGCTAAAAAGGAAAGAAATAAGACTGTTCTAGCTATGTACCTCCATAAATCTGTCTTTATTGTTCAGCATGTGCACGGGCCACTGGGACCCCATTACAGGTTTGCAATCACTGGGCAATGTGTTTGAGACTCAGTAATGCGGAAATTAGGAATGTTATGGTTTTCAACTATTCTTACTTATTTCTGACATGAGATTGATGTCAGAAAATTCACTCTCTATAAAAATCCTAACAGTCAGGATTAAAAGATAGGGCCACACTCAGGGCCCTTATTTAATTGTTTCACACTTTTTCCTTGCTTGTTTAACCCATTGGCAACACAGCCAGCTCTGTGAGGCAGGACCGAGTACTGAAATTTCATTCATCTTACTCATTCCAGAAACTTGATGCATTTCCTGATAGAATTGTTCTATAACAGAAGTAAAAGAAGAAATATGCTTAAGAATTTAGGACCAGATTTTGCTACCCTGCTGTAAAATTCCTGGAAAAGACACAAACGTACCTGGGGCATCATCACATTTCCTCTGAGTGCTCTGTAAACGAATTTGTTAGAAGAGGAAGATGTGATTCTTGTTGTTGTATTGTTAATATTGTTTTATTGGATTCCCAGTAGGAGGAGGAGGAGGAGGTTTATTGTTAAACCCACACTTCCACATTTCTCTCTCAGTACCTGCTCAATACTTAACCTCAGCCGACGTAGAATCATGGAATCACAGGATGGTTTGGGTTGAAAGAGACCTCTAGGATCATCTCATTCCCCAGCCATGGGCAGGGACACCTTCCACTAGCCCAGGGTGCTCCAAGCCCATCCAGCCTGGCCTTGAACACTCCCAGGGATGGGGCAGCCACAGCCTGTTCCAGCTCCTCAGCAAATGCCCAGATTTGTTCTCCTCTACCTGGTTGGAAGCTGAATGCCTGAATCGCAGAGTGCCTGAATCGACCACATCTCTGAGAGATTTTGTGTCTTTCTGAGCCATCAGGATGCTTTCATTAAGTATTCATAATATTTAGATTGCTCTTATAATTTTAAAAATTCTTTAGCTTGGGGAAACTGCTATTGTCTCAGTGTTCACATTTATAGGTTTTTAATGCAGTATGTTATGCTCTAGGGTTGAAAGAAAGCCAGCAATATTTTTGTCAGTAACCAAATTGATTGACTTTTAAATTATTTTACTCAGCAAAGAAAATGAAAAGCTTTCTCTTCTTTTGAGGAACTTGAAGTCTGGATGCTTTAAAGTGCTTATTTAAATTTAGTATATTTTAGGTTCTGCATTGTGCTTCTAACAAAGAGTATCTGTGAAGGCTGATTTAACTCAGAGGAATCAGATATTTGAGGATGAGTCATTTGAAAAAGATGGATGGATATTTTTCACTTGATTTTTCATTTCTCAATTTATGTAATAATCACTCCGGACATGGCTGTTAAAAGCTGAGACACCAGCATGTCTGACTTATTGATGGTGACATCTTTTATAAAAATCATATTTTTTAAGTGGCATTGCAGACAGAATTATGGCAAATTGCTGGTAGGAGAAGTGGCACAGAAAAAATCCATTCCAGCTTCCCTTTCCTGAGCCACAGTGTCAGTACAAGGCTGTCTGGGCTGCTAATTAGGAGCATTAATGTCAGAAGAGAGGCACAGCAAAGGCAGTGCTGCTGCAAGGTTTCACAGCTTGTCATTTACGTGGTTTAACACTACTTACTGCTCTCACCATCACTGGCTATTGGAGAAATAAAAAAGACTTGGAGCTCCTTGTCTTGTTCCAAACTTGGCTTTTTACTCATTGGAGGTAAAAAGTCCATCCCCAAGTGTCTTTCTGCATTTCTTTGCAATAAAATTTGCTTTTTTACTTTATAAATACATAATTTTATCTTTTTTTTCTTTCTAACTCAGTAATAAATTAAATTAAGTCTGGCCGTGCCAGTTTGGACATTGCATTCCAAAGGGAGATATATGGGTTATAGAAGAAAAAGAAGAAATTTAAACTAATCAAAATAATTCTTCCTTTAAGATCAATTTTTGCAAAAGAAAAAAAAGAAAAAAACCCGCAAAAAACCCCAAAAAACAAAACAAAACCAAAACCAAAACAAAACCAAAAAAACCCCACAAAAAACCAAAAAAACAAACAGCATTTTTATGTCAAAAATAAAGATTGTTTTAAGCACTTTCAAATATATATTTTACAAATATATATTAATGTGGGGAAAGTCTAAACATGAAATCAATACTGATTTATATATGCACAGATGAGGAAGTCCTCATTGCAGTAACATCCAGAATAAGGAAAAATTTAAAATGTAAGGTAATAGAAGGTAAGTTCTTTCCCTTAAAGTAGTGAGAGATTGTCTATCTCTTTCATTATTGACAAGAAGCATATGGAGAGTTCAATGAATATTTTTATTTTAATTGTGTTTCATCCAAAATCATTCCCCAGTTCACTCAGAAGTTTCTCAAAACCACTCCAACAACTCAGGAATTCCACTGAGTAGTTCGCTCAGATCAGTTCTTACATTAAAAATAAAGAATGTTTATACTGAAGCTTTTAACAGGAAAAAGCTTGCTAATTTTTGTTTCTACATCTGGGAAAAATAAAATCTGTTAATACGACACTGATTTTAATAGACAGTGCATGGGCAGAACCCTTGATCACAGCAGTAACAGAAATACAAGAATATGTCGCTGCTTTTCCCTCTCTTGTGCTGGAGATCTGAAGTCTTGTCCAAGTCTTGATTTGAAATGGAAATAAATGTAGTAATTCACACAGTACAAGAGATATGTTGGGAAATCAAAGTGAAAAAAGACAGCCATTCTATTTTTCTCTGATTTCCATAAACTCTGGTTTGGCCATAAGACATTTATTTCCAGGACCCTTTGAAGATTTAGCCACCCTCATATGAAATTATTATTTTCTCTAAAGGTCTGGTAATATCTGTGTGTTTAAAAGAAATAGGAAAAGTTCACTTCTAGACACACTTCTGCTGTGCCCATGGTCTACATAATGTCATTAAGTAGAGCAGAATTTAACCTATATGCTGTCTTAACTATTCTTTATGAAGTCCTTAAGAGGAAATCCTAGTTTTTAGAAAGTAATAAAGGAAAGAAGATCACATTTGGCAGAAACGCTCCAAGGAAACTGTTATTAATATAGGAAAAGCCTTCAGAACTATATAGAAGATTGCTCAGAATAAATATGTGTGTTTCCAAGGGGAAACATTTCTTTTTAGAGACTTTTGAAACCGTGTGAATGAAAGAAAAAAAGATTAATTACTTTAAAGATGTGAGTGGACCGGACATCTGCACATATTGGGGTTTATATATGAATCCAGAAATAGGCATGAAATGAATTCAGTAAGTTCTTGAGTACAAGAAGTTATATATATTTTTTTTTTTTTTTAAAGTCCCCAGTTCAACCACAGCCTTATCTCTGTGGCTTACAGTGCGTGCAACTCCTGTGATAACTGGAGAGCCATTCACAGCAGCTGCATGCAGAGCTGCTACAAACCACAGAGATTAAAACAGAGTTCACAAAACCCATTATCTGCCAGCTGAGGGGATTTCTCATGTAGAATTTGATTTGCTGGGGGAATGGACTTGGACAATTTTTTATCAACTTCTCTTGTGAGAAGGTGGATGTGTCCAATGCAGAGGGCATGGAACAGAGACAAAACCCAAAGCAGATCAATGGTATCTTCAACACACAAATGCCTCTGTGTGCTCAGTGTCCAGGTTCATTGCTAATGACAGGGATGGGCTGGTTTTGAGGGAAGTGTTCTTTGCATGGCAGGACATCTCTCTGAGGAAGTCTGTTCTTCTTCTGAAGGCAATGACGAGGAATTCATGTGTTGCTTTTACTGGAAACTCTATGATAACATAAAGTCTTGAAACGTGGCATGCTCTGGAAGGAACAGCTTTACTAGGAATGCAGTTGGAATGAGCCTAAACCTCTCCAATAGCCTGTGCTGCTGGGGCTTCCATGCCCTTCCCAAAGGCATCCTGATGGTGGAAGGAAATTGGGTAAATACGTATTAAAAACTACCAGTGCTGTTTGACACAAAGGTTATGGTGTGGTATTGCTTCTGGATGTCTCCCTTCTCCTGGAGCGCTGAGCTCACTTTTAACCAGCTACTGCAAATGGTTATCCCTAATATAACCTTGAATGAATTATTCTTGGTTTCCATAAAAAAAAAAAAAACCCTGTTTGGTGCAATTTCTTGTGATATGTTACCAAAAACCTATGGAAAGAACAGAGCAAACATTTTATAACTGTAAGTACTGTTATGTTAACAAATCCAATAACCTGTGTGTGATGTGCCTTTCACGTATGTATCACATTTATCTAAAAGTAGGTACATTTTTCACACAATAAGAAGAAAAACATACCCTCCTCCAACAGGCTTCTACTTAAACTTGTTCTTTTTCATCCACTTCCCAGTGTACAGCAATCGTCTAGAGCTCTCTTTGCAGGAATTTAATTACTAGTTTTATTTCTACAAATGTTTGAAATTGGATCCCTTTTGTACCTTTTGTCCTGTGTAAACGATATTTCCTGAAATGCTTCTATTACATAGAAGCTTATCTGCAATTTTCAAAAGTCTCCCTGAATCAGTAAACCATACATTTTTCATACCATGAATTCAGCTTCAGAAAATGGCAAACAGACACATTGAAAATGATTTAACTATTACTGATTTTCAGAGGCACAGAGTTTTCTTCTGGTATTTTAAAAAGCATGTCTTATATTTTGCTTGGAAAAGGGGAGGAAAAAAGAAAAAAGTGTTTTCTTCCTTTTGTCGTAAAGTCATCGGTGCTCACATGTCTCACAGTGCATCTGACATTGGCCTCCTCTGGAGTTTGGATATTGGGCTAAATGGAGCATTCCTTTATTCTGGCTCAGCAGATCTTTGTAATAGAACCTATCAGGCACAATATTCACTTTGAATTAAAAGGGAAATGAGTAGTGGAAGGACAGGAATGGGAGAGGCAAAGACAGCAGTGAACTGTGTGATGGGATGGCTGAGGTGGGATACAGTTGGTGTTCCTGGTGTTTCATTGAGTAAATCTTGTTTAAGTTACATGCACTTTGAAGGACAATAAATGAGCCTCTGTGGCTGTTCTAAGCAAGTACCAGGCTCATAAGCCCTGAGTTATCATCAAAAACTGAATGAAGACAATTTTTGCTCAATCAGGTTTACTTGCTGCTCTCCAGTACAGCGTGGATGTGATGGCAGCAGCAGTTTTGTATTGGATTGTGGAAAGCAAACCTAAAAATCCCACATCTGAAGGATGATAAACATACAGATAACTGAAAGTAAAAAGGAAAAAGAAGCTACTACAAGAAATTATATTGCATCACACCTGCCTTCTCTCACCGTGATAGACTCTCCGCCTATGTTAGCACTGTTTCGAAACCACTGTAATATAATTAACATCTTATTTTTCTTAAAATCAAAAATCATTAATAATGAACATTGAAAACATTTAATAGGAAATATTTTTCTCTTAATTGAGTTACTCTTAATTTAATAATAACTAAGTCTTACAGAGTATTGTCAATACAGTACTGTCAACAAGAAGAGGAAGAAAAGAAGTCTTAGTTAAATGAAATGGATGAAGTTATGTTCTTTGCACTTCTCTAGATTTTTGCTTACTGTAACAGTAAGACTGTGTATGGACAGGTCAGCTGACTTGTAAGAAAAATGCAGGATTTATAAGGCATTTACAGAAAATGGTTCCAGGATCTCACAAGGGAAAAAATTAAATGAGCAGTTGTGTTGGGGGGCTGTGAAGCCACCACAGTATCCTGAGAAGGAAAACTTGGTTATTAATAAATGTCTCCATATTATCACACAGACAGTTACTTCAATACTACTTCTTGTGGCAATTATCAGAAATCTGGTTGCATCCAGATAACCCAGAACTACAAGAAAAAAGTGTTTTAAGTGAAAATGAATGCAAAGATATGGTGGGTTTAAACATGCATATCATATTTTATTTTCATTTCCATGAAGTATTTCTGGTCTGCTTTTAGTCCCCTTCAAATATAACCAACAAACTCTTTCAACCTTTACCCATGTCCCATCCCCAGGGTGTAGCAGACATCCTAGAACACTAAATTCAGAACTTGAGTGGCTTCAGAGCTGCCTTCTGCCAGCAATCTGGCACCATCAGTTTCAGCTGTTTCACAGGTGCACCATCATTCAGTGGTGTTACTTCTGAGGATACCATAAAAAAAACCCCACAATGACAGACTTAAAAATATTGAAGAGAGCTCCAAACAAACGTGTGTCTTTCACACCACTGAGGTTGCAATCAGATCTCTGTACTTAGAAAGGAACAATTCTCCCCCACCACTATTTGTGTACTGAGAATTGGATTCCTTATTAGAAGCCATGTGATAGATGTAAAGCAGCTGGGGCTCTTTAAGTGAGTGGAGCATCTGCTGGCAGAGCAGGCAGCAGCCAATTGCATGGATTGAAACTGCACTCCTGAGCTTCTCTTTCTTTCTTTTCTTTTTTTTTTGTTTTTGGCAGATGTACAGCAAATAGCAATCGACTGGATCACGGGGAATTTTTACTTTGTGGATCACGTCAGTGACAGGATCTTTGCTTGCAGCCAGAACGGGTCAGTGTGTGTGACCCTCATCGAGCTGGACCTTAACAACCCCAAGGCCATAGCTGTTGATCCGACATCAGGGTAAGGTTCTTTCTTTGCATTGGGATTTATTTTACATGAGGCACGCTTGTCTGTGACTGCACATAACAAATGTTTCATGCAGGTGTTTTAAAATCTGGTTTTTTCTTTGCTGTATTAAGTCACTTGCATAGTTGCTATAATAAAGCAATAACGTGTAATGAACGTGGAGCACGTAGTTGACCTTGTTAATTGCAATATTAACTGCGGCATGTGCCTTGTAACTTCTCAAAATGGAAGGAAAACTGAAAAAGTAATTTAATCCCTACTTTTCATAACATTTGCTTTTGCGTTTGCTTTTCTGTAAGTTGTGTTTCTAACTAGGGTAAGTGGAAAAGGAATTTTTGAAGGATTTTTATGCTGCATCCCCTCGTTTACAGGAATACTGGAAATGAGTTTAACAAGTTTATTTACTTTTACCATTAAAGTGGAAGAATTTTTATTGTGCTTTAGGGGGTCAGCTATAACGGTAATATTGCATTGTATTTGCTTTTTCTGTTCCATAGATAGCTGCCTTCGGTGCCAGTTGGGAATTAAGCCTTGCTTAAAATACAGGGTACTAAATGCTTTCCATTCTATAGCATCCACCAGCTGGGAAAAGTTTTCAAGCAATAATGGTGTAAAAGCATAACTAAATAGGAGTGGGATCAATTAACTTAAAACAGGATCAAGGTAACTTAAAAACTAAATTTTGGTGAGGAGTTTTGAACAGGGATTTTATCTTGGTTTCATTAGTCAGTAAGCAGTTCAGACCAAAATGCCTGATGGAATATGTCCTAAACTGCCATAAGCCCCTTCTCAATAAATACAAAAATATTTACTGTAGAACAGCTTGTCATCCATATGTGGACTTTTGTCAGTCTTTATTTAAAGCCTGACCGAATATTAAGATGCATTATCACAATGACTTCAATTCTGACAGGAACAGCTTGCGTGTAAAGTTTACAAAGAAGTTTGATAATGTAATCTTGAGTATAGCTGTATTTCTCTCTGCAGCAGATGGTATGCTTGACTTGATCTGACTGCAGAGTTGTTCTAAAAGAAAAATAAAAATTCATGTAGAAATTGATTTTCTGCAAGTTCTGATCTGAAAGAACTTGAAGCTTTCAAATTTGCTGACAGCACCCTTTTTTCTATGCATTTACTTGTATATTCTTTGCTGAATTTACTGGATGAATCGAAAGCCTGTCATTAGCTAATCTTATCTGGCAGGGATGCAGGAATTGTACCCAAGCCTTTGGTTCTGTGAGGAGGGACAGAAAAATGAGAGACTCTTTTCCTTCCATTGTTACCTGCTGGCTACAAACCATTCTTGCTCAGAGAGTCGCCTGCTCAGTGCCATGTGCAAGATGAAGAGTGGCTGTTTTAGGCAGGTGGAAGTGCTGGCCTACAGGAAAGGCCACAAGTAATCATGATATTTTACAGTGTGATTCTTATTAAGCAATCTCCATTTATTTTGTGGTGAAAATACTGGGTGGAAAATGTTCTCAGAATATGTGTTTTGCAGTTCAGCAGTTATTTCATCACTATTTTTATTGGCATTTTTATTATCTGACATACGTTGTTCTGTTAATTGGATACTTAACATATATTTTAACTGCTAAACCCCAACTTATATATTAGTTCTGTTAGTTTTTGACTGGGTTTTGATACAGAATGCAAACAGATAATCAAAAAACATTCTGGCTATTTAAAAATCTTCTGACCCTTTCATTGTTTGGTTTTTTTTTATTTTTCTGTCCTTCTTTTATCTCTTTCATGCTGATAGTAGTTAAGACTTATTTTGGTGTCAAAGAATTAACGTGGTATTGCTTTCTGAGTAACTTGGTGGGTTTATTTTATTTAAAAAACCACAAAAGCATCCCTACTAAAACCATATTGCAAGTTGAGCTCTGAATGAGTTGCTGATCGCACAGAGGAGACCATTTCCTATGCTAAGAAATTCAGAGTGTGATCCCAAGCCTTTATGTCTGTGATAAACTTCCTGTAGCAGCACAGGGTCAAGCCCTGCTATTCTTGCATGTTCAGTTCTGTGTGTTATGAGTTGAGTTGTGTCGTGAACCAGAAATTCTGCTTTTATCCATAAAACAACCAAGGTACAGTGGAAAATTTGCTCATTCCAAATGGTTCCTCTCGCTGCACTCAAGAACATCTTTTCTGAGTGTGGTTAATTTTACATCTCTGTGCCTGCAAGTTCTTTTGGATGTTTAGTGGTGATGGTTTGATATATTCCCCTATGAGCTTACAATGGAACTTGAGCTACTGAGCTTCTTTCATATCACACAGGGAGTGAAAGAACTTTTCATAAAAGTTTATTCTCATAAAACTGAATTTGAAATTGAAAGAAGAAAGATTCTGCTATTCATACAGCTCTTGAAGAGCCAAGTTTCTTATGTTTCTACTTTAAGCATGCTACTTTGGCAGGATTTCAGCACTTTATCAATCCGAACTGTGTTTGATGTTTTGATTATTCCAGACTAGGTCTAATGCACGCCCACCAGAAAAATACCTCCTTCCCCAAATGAGCTGGAGTTTTGCTACTTAGGGGTTTTGCAGTGCTGATCCTCATCCATTACATCAACTAATCTACTAATCAACTAATTATCAACGAAGAGTAGCACAGTGTAAGTATCAGACCTGTGCTCAGGAGAGCATTTCCAGGGGCAAAGGATGTGTCTCCACTGATCACTGGGAGCACTTCAGAACCCAGACTTGGCAGTGAAACATGGATTGAGGGAAAAGCTGGGACAAGGATAGTAGGAAATAAAGTGGTAATGGCAACAGAGAGGGAGAATAAATGGTTTTACAATAATATATTATCTATCAAATGCCTTTGAACTAAGATGTTTGGCTGCACATGTCTGCAGTTCGTAGCTTTGATAAATTTTAATACGGGACTTCTTTTCTTCAGTGGTCAAGGAACAGAAGCGATTACTTTTGCTGGTCCATGAAATTGGTGTAAAATTGATGATGGTGCTGCTGACTGTCAACATGAAACAAATATCAGCTGTGTTAGAATGGGTTTAGCTGAGATTCTCAGAACAGGTCTGCTGTACTCATGGGGAATGACTTTTCAAAGTATTCCAGCCAGTATTCCATTGGCATATTCATGAGACTGTGATCACCGGACACTGATGATAGGGAAGGCAACACATGTAGAACTCACAAGAGGATAGATCAGATTTAGGTGCTCTCCCAGCTCTGCCACAACCAGCTAAATGTCTATACACAGAGCATTTTATCTTTTTTTATGGCTCTGCTTTTCGTTGTATTTAATAAGAAGCACAAAATGCTTGTTGTTCAAGCTCTGTGATGTTTGAATGCACTCAGGAACGTTAGGAATTAATATTACAGAATGCTAACTGTGTACATCTACGTGTTTATTCTGTAAATATGTCTGCTTAATTGCCTCCAGTGTTCAAGGTAAATTGTTGCCTTCCACTGCACCACAATGGCCATGGAGAATGTACAGAACCATTTTACATAGGAAAATGCCTTGGACGGGGGGATATGCTGCAGTTCCCTCCCAACAGGAGCACTTCAGTCCTGATCATACAGCTCAGACATCTGACATATATGGACTAATCTAAATACCAGGGTGTCTTTATTTCTCTTCATACCCATTTTCTGATTTCTTTGGGAATGCCAGAAAACGGGGAAAGCAGATAAGGCTGCAGCCTCAGGGCTCCTTCTGATTCCAGAAATGTGCAACTTTTAGGAATGGCTCTGATGGTATTTGGGATACCAGCTGTAACTTTCTGGTTAATTTCCCAGTGTTATGGAAAAAAGATGAACTTAAAGGGAATGTCTGAAATGTGGAGGGTATTGATGTAGCATCCACTGACAAAACTTTTCCAAACGTGAGGAGATGTGTGGATGGAGGTTACACAGGGCGACATTGCAAAGAGGATGTGCAGAGCAAGGCTGGAGTGTGGAAGGATGTGTGGAGCAGAGTGTGCAGCAGTATTGGGAGCGAGGAAATGGCTTGGACACGTCCTATGTGAACCTAGAATCATCGTAGAATTCCAGAATAGTGCGGGTTGGAATGGACCTTAAACTCATCCAGTTCTACCCCCTGCCATGGGCAGGGACACTTTCCTCTATCTCAGGTGGCTCCAAGCCCTGTCCAACCTGGCCTTGGACACTTCCAGGGATCCAGGGGCAGTCACAGCTTCTCTGGGCAACCTGTGCCAGGACCTCACCACCCTCACAGGTGGAGGAATTCTTCCTTCCCAATATCCCATCTAAACCTGCCCTCCTTCAGTTGGAAGCCATTCCCTTATTCCTCTCCCTCCAGGCCCTTGTCTCAAGTCCCTCTCCAGCTCTCCTGGAGCCCCTTTAGGCTCTGGAAGTGGCTCTAAGGTCTTCCTGGAGCCTTCCCAGCCCTGGGGGCATCTTTGAGGCTTTCTCTGGAGTCGCTCCAGCAGCTCCCTGTCCTTCCCATGCTGAGGATCCCAGGGCTGGAGGCAGCTCTGTAAGGGGTCTCACTGGAGGGGCAGAATTCTCTCCCTTGCCCTGTCCACACTTTTTGTGATCCAGCTGGGACCTGGGTGGATTTCTGGGGCCAGTGCACATTGCAGGCAAATATAAGGAGAAGGTGGATTGAGGGGGAGAAGAGGAGGAGGGGGAAGAGAAGAATTGGAGGGGATGCACAATTACAGGCTGAAGTCATTGAAACTTGTGACTGCCGTTTAAAAGTTGTATTGGGAACAAAGGGGAGAAAAGGCTGCTAAAGAGATTTGTAAAAGGAGCAAGCTCACATTTTAATACTGCAACAGTGTGTGTCATGTAAATATTTGAATAAATCTTTTAATCGGCTTTTCCTTCTGCTGTGGTGTAGAAATACAAAAAAAACCCCACAGGCTCCACTTATTTCTTTCACACAACATTTGCAAATGCAGACAAGAAGAGATTGTGCTATGGTGATGTTTGAAGAACAACAGCTATTAATGTGTTATGGTGTTATATACCATTTCTTGCTAATGTTAGTGAGTCAGGAAAAAAACAAATGCACAACAGCAAAAAAAAATTACTCTGTTGCATCTTAAGTCTGTAATAGCAATCAGTTGATACCTCTGTGATTCACAGGGGGGAACAAGGGAAACAAGTGAAGAATTATCAGCTGAATTTGTCCACTTCATCATGTCAGAAATTTGTTCTGAGGAAAAAAATATATAAATATTATTGTGTGCACTTCCTGTTTGATTCTAAGGATTCTAAGCACAGATTTTGCTGTGGCTGAAATCAAAGCCACAGTATGAAAATAATAATGATAATTAAAAATACATAATGCCATTTTCTGAAACGCAGTAGGGAAATTTGCCTCAGTCTAAAATTTCAGAAGATAGGAGGAAGCAAGGGGGTAAGAAGACATTTTGAAATTCAGCCTTCTGTATAAGAACAGAGTTGAACAGCAACTTTAAATGCCATATTTGAGGGATCTAGAAAAAAAACCATAAGAAAGAGGTTTGTTTTTTTTTTTTCTTTTTTCTCTTTTTAGTTTTGAATTCATTCTTGCTCTGAAATGTGGTAGAGGTAAGAGGGTTGGTCATGTGAGTCCTGTTGTCATCCAGGGTGATCAGATGCTGTTGCAAATGTTCTTTCTCAGCTTTGTGTGATCATCCTCTTGGGATGTTGGCTTTTCGTGGTCAGATCAAAATACAGTGTAAGCTCCACTGAGCACTTTGCACTAAAAATCCAAGGGAATGGGAAAAGTTTTCCACATCACTGAATGAAGTTTTCCTTGTTGGAGAGCCATGCACAGGAGATGGTGCCTGGGATATGGAAAAGCCATCCCAGAGGATGGAAAACATCCCTTAATAAGTCAGAGGGATTGAAGATATAAATAGAAAGAGTTTGGGGCTGACAGCTTAACCCGTTTAGCACTGTGGGTAGATGTGTGAGCCAGTAAGAGCTGTCCTACTTGGTGAGATCTTTGACAAAAGATGGGTGAAGTCTTTGATGGAATGTGTGATGGGACAGGACCTAAGGCCAGCCCTGAAATCCTGCATTACTAAATCCACAACAGCCAGCAAAGAGCAAGTCAGTAGGTGAGGGGTGGAGAGAGACCTTTCTGAATCAAATTTATTGACAGTATTTTCATTTTTCTTCTCTTTCTGTACCTATGTCTTTCAAAAAAAAGTCAAATCATAAATGACTTTGTATTAGGCACAATGAATAGAGTTTGCATCCCCCTCGTGTTTGCCTGGAGGCATCAATGAGGAGATGAAGATTCTTGCAAGGGAGGAAGAGCAGAAATTCAAAAAGCAGGGGAGGTCAAACCATATATTTTTCTTTATTTGCTTCATTGTTATTTAGATGGGAGAGTATTTCAGGGTAAAACATCTGCACTTATCATTTGCTGCCTGTTTTATTTTCTTTTCACTCTCTTGTCTCTGAGCTTTTATAGCAGCCACCAGGCTTAGTAGAGACTCTGAGTCTTAAAACTGTGAGGTTTTTTTCCCTCTCAGCTTAGTCACCATTTTCTGCTGATCAAAGAGGACAGTTATAATCATTAAAGCTCACTTTTAAACAGCAAAATCATTAGTGGTTTAATAACATGCCATTATTAAAAGAGCTCAGTTCCTTTTCTTGTCACAAAGATTTTCAAAGAGCTGTAAGATACATATAAGACCCACTCACTTCAAAAAAGTTTTAAAGATGACCTGAAAAGGAATTTTCTTCATTAAATAACCAAAAAAACCCTCAAACCAAAAAACACCAAAAACTTTGTAGTAACTAATCATAATATGAAAGTTTTCATTAAGAATTCATATTTTGTTGCTCATCCTCCCCCTCCACAACCTCTTTCGGGCTGTGAACAGTTGGAGATGGTATAATAGAGGAGCCAAAATAAGATGAGAGAAGCAAAGATACTTAATCAGACCAAAAAAAAAAAATATTTCCACTTTATTATTATCCTTTTAGCTCAAATGCTTGCTAGAAAATTATGAAAAAAGATTTTTTGTCTGATCTCAGGTTTTGCAAAACTGCTTCCAGTTCTGTGCTATTCCATCTTTTAATTTTAATTGTTGTAACTAAACTGAGGCATAAAACTCTGTCACCTTTACATTTCCCCCTGGATCTTTTTTGCCTTGAAACTTCAATTCCAGTGCAGCAGCACAGGTCTGCTCACTGGGAAACCTTGTGGCTGCTGCTCTTGGTAAGAAAACGATCCAAGGAGTATTGTCACATCTGCTCTCCTTCCCAAAATAAGGTGATACAATTCTGTATTCATGTGCAAAGAGAAAATAGGAGAAATTACGGTTCTTTTCTCCAGCAAATTAAAAAAATAAAAAAATAAAATTTGATTTATGAACAAGCAAAGATATGAGCTTGTATGAAAAAGTCAGCTTATTCAGTTGAAAAGGACTCAGAGTCACTGACAAAACTGAAGGAATTAAAATACCAAGCATTCCTTTTTAATTGCATTAAAAAGGAATTCATTAACAACATCAGATTAATGGTTTGGATCAAAGTGACAACTATAATCAAAACAATAAAAATAGAATAGGCTTACACAGGTTTGGTACATGCGTGTTCTCAAGTACTGACATGAGTGTGTTTGCTATTGTGCCTAGCTTTACATTAACCAAATATTGCTGAAATTAAAAATGGATGAGTATAATTAATATCTTATATAGATAAGATATATCTTATATAAGATAGATAGATATATATATAGTCTTATATAGATACCTGAAGGTGGGCTGTATTTGGTGCCCAAACCAAGTTGCATTCAGAGAAGAAAACAGGTACTGATAGCAGTGATAAAGGATGTAATTTTTGATAACAATCCTTTGTGAACAAGCTGGCAGAGTGAACTCTGGCAGGGTTATCAGAATAGTTCAGAGCTGATGTTCTGAGACTCGGTATCATGGCAATATTGCCTGGAGGATAAAAAGCTAACCAGAGTAATACTGATGAAGCATGAACTCAAGTGAGCCTTTTTTCTTATGCAGCATGTGCCCTGTAATGGATTTCATATATTGCTGCTAAGAGGAACAGTATTTGAGTAGTGTCAGTAAGTATGGAAAAAAATCACTGGGAATACAAAAACATTGATGAAATCATGAAATTGCTGTGGTTTGTAAAAAGAAAAATTAAAAAAAAAAAAAAAGCTTGTAAGTCAGTAAAACTTTTCTGCACTCATCAAAAGTTTGGTCCCCAGGACCACGAAGGCAGTGTCCTGCCTCTCTCAATGGGCTCAGGTTCTCCTGGAAGACTCAGCTGTCAAACGACAGCATCTTCATTACCCAAACCAGCTTTGCCTGGTGCTTTTGGTCCCTAAACTTCAGAACTGTGTCTCAGCAAACCAGACTGAGCACATGAGCAGCAACAGCCCTAATAAAACTCGGTGAGCTGCCTTGCCTGGGGCTGTCCACAGCTGATCCAACACATGTCCTCCCACCGAGCTCTACCCTCTCCCCGTGGGATTGCTGTAGTTACTCTGCTGCCTGTCCTCAGATCCCTCGCCTTCAGTCCTTCACCAGTTAAGCTTCTGCTCAAAATGCTCATCTTTTCCAGAAATTACTGTGGATCTATGAGTTAGAATTTGTTTTTTTGTGAAGGAGACTCAGGAAATGGACATGTTATTCTCCCTGGAATGGAAGTCTAGAAGTACTTTTTTTTTTTTTTTTTTTTAATAACTGAGATGTCTAGGCAAAAGCTACATGATTTAAATCACCCTGTCAGTGATTTTCTTCAAGTTGAAAGCAATTAAGCTAGAGAGAATTGAGGCCACTTTGTTTCTGAATGAGAATATAAATGGGAGTTTAAGGCTCCTTAATGCATGGACATTATGTTCATGTCCATTTGAAGTCTCCTTTTATTTTTTTTATTTTATTACCTGATTGTCTTATTATCTAACCAGCTTCTGTAAGGTCATTTATGTTGAAGACAGGTTCTGATATGAATTGGAGCACTGCATGAGTGGAAGAGCAGAACTGAAAATAGAGCTGCCTAGGACCCATCTTTTTTTTAAGATGTATTATTCTGGATTTAAAAATATCTGTGTATATATATAGAGAGAGAGATATATTTTTTTTTTTCCTGCAAAATGAACAAAATAAAAACAGGAACACAAAGTTCATGTTTAACACAGATAGTGTATTATGATGTTATGAAGTTTTCCAAATCTGTTTTCCTAGTGCAGCCCACATATTTCTTGTGGTTTTTTAACTGTGTTAGTATTGCAGTAGTGCAAAATTGTGTAAACCGTGAATTTTCTAATAAGCTCTTGTCATGCCATTCTTTTCCTTCTTCCCACAAGATAAATAACTGCCTGTGTAGATGCCATGTTTGAAGTATAAAAACACTAAATCATAGAATATTCTGAGTTGGAAGGGACCCAAAAGGATCATTGAGTCCATTACTCTTGCTCTGGATTAACCAGAACCACCCGGAGTAACAAAAATGATGAATTCAGTCAATTCAGTTAATTCATCAGCAGTATGATGATATCATCCTGATGGAACTGCTGTTTTCTCAAGGCTGATTACATGGATGGTTATTTTTTTTTTAAAATTGATTTTTCAATTTTATTTTTTTCCCGAGGTTTCTTTCATGTCAGTGCCCTCGTTGCTGTGCTCAGTAGTGTGAACATGCCCTGCTGCAGCTCTGCTGCAATGTGACCCCTTTTGGTGGAAGACAGAGAAAAGCTGGAGGAAATCTGGAGATATTAATAAGAAATAAAAGATGTAAAAACCTGTGTAAAACTTGCAGGAACCATGGTAACCTATTCTAGAAGAGAAAATCCATACTATTTCCTTTGAAGACTGGTAAAATAGCAAGAGAGATTATAATTCTTATTAAAGAAAGAACAGGAAAAATATTTTTAATTAGCCGACACTGGTAAATAGAGGAAAAATTTTCAAGTCTCAGGAGACTTTAGCATACAACTCATATAAAAGTTGAAGTCTCTGTCATTAGGGACTTTTAGCACTGTGTCTGGCAGGGATGTTTAGCCTTGCATTTCACATCCTCAATAAGAGAGCAAGTATATGTGTGCAGGTCTATAAGATTATAATGGCGAAGAACGGTGTGCTAGAAGAATAAATGTCAATAACTCTATTTAGTGACATTTCAGTGCTGCTCTTTAAAAAGTATGGCTGAATCATTACTGAAATAACCCTTTGTTTTATTTGTCCACTTGAAGGAATTTGAGAGATTCTAAGGAAAATGGGTCAATATATAAATTTTAGGATGTTTTGGTTTTTCTTTTAGAGGTGATAGGATTTTCTGTAGATGAAACTGAAAACTGGGTTTTAAAGGGATTTTGATACCAAAAAATTTATCATGGAACACATATAAAAGGTCCTACCCACAGGCTGCATCCTTGCTTTTTAGGAATTGCTTTGATTTGAGTGATTGAATTGTAAGTTTAAAAGTCACGTTTAGTTTTGTGTTCAGAAAGCAGCACGAGCAGCTTTCTCACGTGGCGGTCGAGAAGGCAAACTGCTGCTTTGGCTGGAGGTTATGGACTGGGAGGGAGGAGCAGCTTTTCTTTGGAGATGAGTGTTTCCAACTTGCTGACACAATTTCTTTGTTGTGTTTGATCAGCCACGGAGCTGTTAAATAAGCTGTCTGAAGTTATCTATTGAAACACACAACTGTGTCAACCCACAGCGGAAGGAGAATCAATTTCTGCTTTATAATCCTGAAAACTCTACCAAAAGTCCTCCAAGTGTGGGAGCTCTGGCTGTCTCTTCTTTTTGAAATGAATATGCTCCATGCTAGAGACTTTTGAACCTTTTTAAGTTTGCTCATTACCAGTTAGCTGGGCCTAGTTGGTTAATTTTCACACACAAACACGTTAATGTGCACACAAAAACCTTGGTCCAAATTTGCAGTTGGCCTCAGTCTCGGTGTTTCTAAGGAACAGAATTTAGGAGTTTGGGCAGGGTCCAGACTGGCACTTGAAAACTTGTTTACCTCAAATTAATGGGTAATTAGCTCACAGAGGATGCAAACTTTTAGCATAGGGAAGTCTAGAAAAAGGCCATCAAGTTAAAAAATAATCTCATTGACTCTGCTTCATTGTGTTTAGATATTTTTATTCATTAGGATGTGACAGCAAATCCACAAACCCCAAACCAAAACACTCAGGGATCTATATTTAACAGGTATTAAATGAGAACACCCTATTAATAGTAGGATATTTGAAACTCACTGCCTTTTTTACATGCTGAGAAACCAGCATTTGCAGCCTGAGAGCTTTGTAAGTTTTACAAACACACAGTTTTGCTGACAGACTTCTCCAGCCCCAGGAATTGCACAGCACCACCTCTTGGCTGTTTTCCTCCAGCAGAATGGAAATGCGCTGTGCTTTCTGCTGGCACAGCTCCTCTGGCTGAGCATAAGGAGAGGAGAATAAGCAAACTGCATTCCCAACAGGGATTACACTGCCTTCAACAGAAAATCAGACCTCTAACCAAAATATTTAAATTGGAACAGAAATCGGTTGACTATACCAAGCCAAGTTCTTGTTTGGATTCCTGAGTATCTGACATGGTTTACTGATGTGAAAACGTTGAGTCTTCTGAAAGTTCAAGGATTTATTTGTTTGTTTTTATGTATGAATCTCCTTGTTAAGTTATTGTTCTTTTACTTGTCATATAAAAAATTCAGAGTTTTCTGAATGGAGTAATATTTTAGTAGATCACAATATTTTGGTGTGTGCAGCTGTCACTTCAAAAAAAAAAATATATTCTAGCATTTTCAAAAGTAAAATCTTAATACTGGAATTTGCATGCATGTTTAAACATTCAGTATGCTGGCAGCTTTATTTTGAAAGGTTTGAATGCCCACAGGTCATACCCAATTCAGGGAACAGCAGAGACTGCCCACTTGCTGAAGTGAGGCTACTTGTATAATGCACATGTGTGTCTGTGTATGATTTCCAGGACTTTAGGAGAGGATTCCTGTCTTTTGCTGGTGAATTATTGTAGCCCAATGTTGTACCAGACACTGCTGCTTGTGGATTTTTAATATAATTATACCTATGTTAAAAAAATAGTATTTGATGAGCCACCTGTGTCCTCAGGCAGAAGTTTTGGCTGTGTTCAACTGTTATTTGGGATGAGGTTTTGAAAAGACAGTGTCTTGGTGTCACAGGCAGAATTGGGCTTTGCAACATCAGGCTTAAGTTGAGAGGTCATAATTACTGGGTGAGCTTGAAATTCTGGTTTAAATTCTGTGGGAGAGTCACTTCATTTAAGCTTGGGAGGATTTTGTGAAGAAGAATTCATTAATGTCTGGGAAGCAGTTGGAGACAGAGGTGTGAACGCTGGTAAGTGCCTGTTGGAAATGAGCAGCTTTGCATTCCGAGCAGGATTTGAACAAAATGCATCTCTGTCGAAGGGTGTGAGGCATCACATTATGTAAGGAAGCAGCAGTCACTCTTCAGAGCACAAGGAGGGTGTTTTGAAATAATAATCAGCGTGGATGTAATCAAAGAATTTTGATTGCTCATATCATGGGATAATTTAAGGCAACACAGGAATCATAATGCTTGCTAGCATTTGAATGCTTGGATTTGCACTTGTGACATTTTTATGTGCATTTTTAATTTTTATTTTGTTCTTATTTATCTCACAGCCTGGAGATAAGTTACGTGGATCCACACCTGCTCTACCTTTTCCAATTTGTATGGAAAAGGAGTAGGTAGAGGTTGGGGGCTTGCCTATTTTATTATGTTCTTTGAAGGGAGAATAAATGAGCCTGTGACATTCCACAAGCAGGTTTTGTCTAAATTTCATAATCCATGATATTCAGAGAGGAGATTCCATGCACTCTGCGTTCTTTGCCTCTGACAACTTAGGGTTATTGTCTCTAATTACACTGTGAGCTGGCATGGAGAATGGTTTATTTGCCTCTTCTTGCAGTGGCTTTTTAGCTACTTCAGGACAACTGACAGATACTTCTTTTAATCTAGACTAAGAAAACTCACTTCTTGCAACTTATGTTTTTCATATATTCCCCACCACCACCACATCCTTCATCCAAACTTCTGATTATTTAGTTGCTGCACTCTAGATAGTCTCTGTTTGGTCTCCATTTTCCTGAAAAGCTGAGGGAAGTAGGAAAGTTTGTTTCCTGCTGTAAACACTTCAGTGTAATACTCGCTATTTTTCTGGAGTTTTTGCCTTAGTTTTTTCCTGTGGTAGAACTGACTTGGGTCTAGATTCGGGTCAGGTGTTACCTTGGTAAAAGTGATTTAATGATTTTGATTTCCCTCTTCCTGTTACAGTTTTTTGTTCCTGTTCTTTCTGTGCCCTTCCAGCTGTCACTGCCTCCCCTTTTAGATCCTTTCCTGAAGTGCTCTTGTGACTCCAGGTGCTGCCTGTATTGTATCCATGTCGATGATTCACTAATCATTGTAAAGAGGAAATTAAAAGGGAGATTTTGCACAGGGGAAGCCATTGGGTTGGTTCAACTTCTGTTGAAATCACACTGTAAGACAGCTTTTCCTGTACATCCTACTCAACTGCATCCTACTTCAGCTGGAACAGTGGGATGTCTAATTCCCTTCTCCATATTCCTTGTCACCCCTTACTTTTTGGTGCTGTTTTTCAAAGCAAGATGTGTCCTATATTCTGTGGCATGTTGCTCATTATTCTAAAAGATAGTTTTCTGATGCCCAGCAGAACTTCAGAAAATTCTTTCTACTGTGTTTCCACTTCCATTTTTTTAAAGTGGCACTGGAAGGTGCAGAGGGACACAGCTGCTGGAGTGTGGGGAGTGTGAACTCCTGTCTGTCATCACCTCAGTGTTACACGACTGCGAGGAGGGTGAAGTTGGCAGCAGTTGCCTCTCAGCACAATAATGTGTGAGCTGGCTTTTGACCCTTCTGTAAAAAAGGAAGAAAAAAACCCGAAAAACCCCACATGCAGGATAAGACTGTTGTAGCAGAAGTACAGATGCTGAGAGATCGAATGCAAAAGCTTTCTGACAAGAGATTTATTACTGTAAATACCCACACACAGAGACCACAGGACTGGATAAGGAGATTCATCTCTTTCATCTCATGTGCTCCTTAGAAATATGGCTGTGTATGATCTGCTTCCCTCTTGCCAGTTACTAACAGGAAATATTAATTGACTAAACTCCATTAGTCGTTTTCAGAAACATCAGCCTCGGAAATATTTCCATTTAGTCTGTAGCTTGTTAATCAAGTCTCTGTTCATCTCTCCATATGAGCCATAAAGTTCTGAAGTGAGCATCTAATTGTGATTAACATCATGGACCAGTTACAGGGCGTGAGCAGTAACACACCCACCAGCGAGTGCTCTGTGCTTGCTGACAGTGCTGCTTTCACCAGATGGGGCCCTCGGTGCCTCCCGTGCCCCACAGCTCTTCCTGGCCTCTGTCAGATGGTGCTTTTGCCTTCTGTGAGATCGTTTCTGCTCAATGTTTTGGGGTTTTTTATTGCCCAAAGACCAATGAGCTATATCACCTTGAAGGCATCGGCTTCAACAGATGAAGGCAGCAGGTGATGCTGCAGATGAAATGTTAATATTTTAATGTAAAGTTTGGCTTGCATTCCAGGATAGCAAGAATACAATTAAATTATATAGTTAAATACAATTAAAAATGTCAACAGCAAAGTGATCATGTCCTTACTGCAGGCACTCACAGGCAAGCTCCAGTCATCTCTCACAATGTGCTGCTCTTAATTACTCTTTTCTTCATTTCTTTGTGAACTCTGCTCAGTTGTTACATCACTTTAAATACGGAGTGGATGTGTGTTGTGGTGTTTGGTTTAAGACATATGACTTAGCCCTCACAAACTCACCAGTTAACAGGGTTGCAGGAGGGTGTGAGAAGTCAGAGCCTGAAGGACCACAGCTGCATGGAAGTCACTGACACCAGGGCAGTCATCTTGTGGGGCAAATATTGTCATGGAGACCACAAAAGTGTCTTGTGGACAGTGCTGTGGCTTGGCTGCCTGAATTTATCCGTGTCTCACACCTTGGTGAGCAGGCAGCAGCCTGCTCCATTTCTGCAGCAGCAGGTCTGACCTTTAGGCTCCTGTGAAGTAGAGCTCTGAGTTCCAGAAATCCAGGTGCGCCAGCAAGGACAATCTGGGATTTCAGTCAGCTGGCAGTTTCTTTTCTTTCTCGTTAGAGAAATACAGCACTGATGTGTATATTGACACTTCTTTTCCTTCTGCTTCAGTGGCTCCAACCTCCACTTGTTAAAAAGTTGCATATAAACAAGTTTGGGCAGTTTCATTCAAGTAAATGGATGGAAAAATGTATGCTGTGGGACTGACTGCAATGCATAATGAGCTACAGAAAGGAAACCAGAGGAACAGCTGCTGCCAAAAAATCTCCAGAAAATTCTGCAATCAGCCCCTGAAACTGATTGAGAATGTTGCAGAAAAAAAAATGTTCCCGGATTTAATGCTCCAAGCAGCACAACTAAACAAATACAACGTGGATTATCCTCTAATATATTAAATGGCAAATGTTACATTGCAGAAAGATAAGGATTGAAATCCCGGGCAGAAATGCAAACCTACTTGCTTACACATACAAAAGATTGTACACCTCAGCTGCTGTTCAACATCTGTCCCCTGAAGGTAATGAGATAAACACATAACAAACAACATGTAAATATCTGGCAATGAATACACCTGGAGTTGTGGAGAGGGACACACAGAGCTGAAATCCAGTTACTGGGGCTGCACCACCGATAAATGACAGTATAACACTCAAAAAATTACTCCAAAATATAGATGAGGTACAATCACAAGAATTTTGCCTGAGTCAGTGCCTGATCTGTGGGTTTTGTGTTTGTTGAACTGGCTTGTTACAAGCCAGCTGTGGAAATTTTTGGATTGCATTTGAGGGTTTGTAAAAGGTGAATGGGAAAAGTAATCTCATGCACAGACTATTGTACCACACATAGATGAGATTTTGTAAGAGCTGCCTCAGAGGTGCAGTTTTCCACTGGGAGAAAAAGAATTGCACCTACAAATAAACCCCTAGAGGTATTACTAAAAGTATCCTTTATAGAAACACTCCCCACACCACTCTCTTTGTATTTTCATTTTAGTAATTCCATGGCCTAGAATAGCACACAGTTTGATTGCAGTTTGTGTAACTCCTTTCTATTTATGACTCTCACATTCAAATGCACCTTAAATGCTCAGCTGAATAAATACAATGCAGATTACTGCTTGATATATTAAATGCCAAATCCTATCTTGCCAACAGCCAAATATCTATTTATGCTTTGGCTTGCCTCCATATTCACACATACTGGGGCTTAATGATGGGTATTTTATTCTACCATGATATTTCTCTGCACTGGTGTTCTGGGGAAAAGAGACCATAAAAAAAGATGTGAACTTCACAGTTACAGAGCCCTCTCTGTGATCATGTTTAAATGGATGGGTTTTAATGTCTCGAGGCCATTCCTTCTCTCTTCAATTTTGAATCACATTGGAAAGCTGTAGAAGGGAAAGTACAATTTAGTGCTTAAAATGAGTATGGACAGACGTGGAAAAGACAATATGAAATGCCAGGTTGTAGAAAGGGCAGTAAAAAGAATCTGAGGTCAGACAAGCAGATACAATTCAAAGTGCAAAAGGAGCAAATTGGGTGAGAGGGGACAAAAGTACATGAAGAGGGGACAAACTTATTTGGGGAAAAAATAAGAAGAGAAAAAGGAAAGGAGGAACAAAGATAAGAAAGCTTCAGCATGAAGAACATCATTAGGTTGTTGCAGACGTGGGGAGGGATTAGAGAAAAGAAAAGCTGTGATCCTGCATGTTCATATGAATTCCTGCAATCTGTGGATGGTTCCCAGGGCCCAGGTTTAGTTTTGATTTACAGGTGTTAAGGTGAGTTGGCCGCAGTTTGAACCCCGGCTGTCTGCTCTGGAGAACCCTCTCCAGGATGGGCAGTCAGCACCTCCCTGAGTGCACAATTCCAATTCTTTGTGCTTTTTTACCTGGATTTTACTCGTTACCAGTAAAATACCACTGTAAAATCAGATAATGAAGTCTTACAGACCTCTTAGAATAAAAAATATGACAGCTAATAATAACCAGAGGCACCTGGGCTGTATTTTCTCCTCAGCATGTGGTGGGTTTGAGAGCTCATATTAGGTTTGCCATGGATGAGAAAGATAATTTAGCCATTTTCTATCTGCTGAAGGAGAAATAGTAGAGATAGAAGGCCTGTGACAGTAGCTTTCCTATGTTTATGAAGTCGTAGGTTCTGTCTTACTGTCAGGCAAGTAATTATGTGCAGTTACAAAATGTGCATGTATTAAATAATCCCAAGTAACATTTCCAGTCTTCCAAGCAGCTCGAAAGCAGCTCTGATCCTACTTAAATGACATTTTTACTCAATGTCTTCCTACATACAGTCACACAGACAGATTATGTGTTCCTAAATGTGCACCTATCCGAACACCCAAAGGAAAATGAAATGAATGTATTTCTGTGGTGGGAAAATAACTGCTCTAGTGCTGTGACACAAATCTCCATTTGTTAACTGTCTATGGTTGAATTACATTTCAATTTAAGCAACCTACTTTTGTTTAGGTAAAGAGAAAATAGGAGCCATGAATGGGCCACTTCACATAAACCAGAATTAAACAAATTGTAGAAGCTTTGATTTTCCCTTACTCTTGGATGGGAACCAATTTTTTCTTGACGAGACAAATTCTACCTTTTCACATCTGGTGTCCTGCTGGCGCTTTATTTTGCTGTTGTGATACTGCAGAGAAATAGAGCTCCTAATTTGCAGTTTGAGATCCACAGGTGTTGATGGGAAGCTTTTGCCACTGCAGTGAGTATGGATTTCTGCAAATGGTAAGAAAACCCCGAGATGAAGATTGCAGAATCTTTCTTTTCTAAGCAGAGACCATACAGGTTTTGGAGATGATACTGTTTTTCAGTATTAAGAGTAATGACTGTCACTGTCAGTGCCAAACCTCTGGGGAGAGATGTTTCGATTTGGGCTGGGAGAGATCGGGGAGAAAAGAAATTGTACTTAACACTTCTCAGTCACTGCTTGTTTTCAACCAAAATGAGTAAAATGAGAGCTGCTCCAGCCCTTTTTACATCAATACACCTGACTCCTGAAACTGGCACCACCATGGAGCAGATATTTTCTGGGAAGCTGCACGCAGGGAAGTGCCAGCCCCTGTGAGTTATGGAAGAGAAGGAAAGATAAATTGGCTCTCATGGTGCTCAGCAGCCCCTTTAGCCGGGGTAGTGCTGGCACTCAGTCGAGCCCTAATGGTGTTTTGTGTGCAGTGCTGAGCTCAGACCTGGTTTCCATATTTTTTTACCTCTCTCTGAAGGTAAATAGTGTCATTTAAACCCAGTACCATCAGGTCCAAGCCACTGAAGCGCTGAACAGGCTCACGCTGGGGATGCTGAGCTCGCCCTCAAGCGTTGGGGGATGTCCATGGCCTGGATTTTCTGCTCCCCCCATTTCCCTAATCTGATTGTCAGGCAAACTGTTCTTTAAATTCCAGGATCTGTATCCGTGGAAGGTACTTGGACAGGAATTCTGCTGTAAAAACAGGGGAAAAAAAGAAAGATGCTGGAGTTTTATCTGGGAGGTGAATCCTACTAACCCATTCTGATTTCCTGCAGATACGTATTTTATCATGTCCGTGGCTATATATTATTTTCCTAAGTAGAAGGCCTCATGAAAATTTAGGCATCTGTAAGTTACTTCGTTCATTTAATAGCAAAAAAGAAAACTTAAAACCTGGAAAATTCCCAGTGGAGAACTCTTCCTATGTTGCTGCTGGGTTTAGACACATGTCTTAGAAGGTTTGTTCCAGTTCTGGTTTATGTGATTTTAAACTCTTATTTTCTGTTTCTAACACCCTTCTCCCTCATAACAAATAAAGCAAAGGTCATGCTACAGCTCTGTGGGCACCAGGAGTGTTTTGCAGGGCCTTTGTCAGAGGTCACTGCCTGACCATGCCCTGGCCTCTGTAGGTGAAGTTGTCTGTGTTGCAGATTTGCACATGTGGTACATTTTAAAGAAAAAAAAAAAAAATCATACACAGAATTAGTTTTTAAGTCTTCCCTAATTGTATTTTAAATCATAAGATTGGTGACATTTACCTTTCATTGTGTCGTTTTATTTCTCATTTTGTGCTTCAAGCGAGTGTTCCCCAAACTCAGTGCTGCTTCAAAATGCTTAATCAAATGAAAAAGCTTATTTTCCATCACTGGATTTATAGCTACAGTCATAATAGATTAAAGAAAAAAAAATTTAAACAGTTTTGTGACAGCAATGAAGAAATATTTCAAGTCATTATATGTGTTTTAAAATTCATTGTGTGTTTAAAATACAGTGAATTTATCTATGTGCAACATGAGCTCTTTTCAAGAATATGCAATTACTCTTTATTGAATGCCAAACTCTAAGATCTCAAAAACAAGCTGAATGAATTAAGCCTTTTATTTCCCAAATGGGGACAGCTAAGACTGCTCAGCCTTCCTGGCTTCCAGTCAAGGGGCAGTGCTCTGAAACAGGGAGGTGAGGATAAATATCTAGTTAAGGAACTAAGGGGTAGTGTGAAAAATCAGATGGATAAAAAGACTTGGAGAAAAGGTGAGAATTTAAGGAAAAAAAATAGTAAAATAGGTTTTGTTTTACCCTGGTCATAGATATAATGAAAGAATATAAAGAAATTTCGATATTTCAAAAAACCCAAACTTGTGTAAGTGGAACAATCTCAGTCTTTAACTTAATCCTATAAGGGTTCAACGCTCTTGGGAAACTGTGGTACACCTATTACTAGTATTTAAATTGAGATATTAATATTTTGAATGGAATATTTACTGTAACCAGTGATGTGACAGTGGTTTTGTGGGAGAACCCAAAGAGAGCACGAGCGTCGTTCTCTCATAGCAAGCGCACGTCCTTGAAAACTGAACTGTGCATCCTGCATGCAAAAACCAATGGGATCTCACCAAAAATAAAGGAAGGGCTTGGAGTCCTTGAGTCCTTGAGTACAAGTCTGTTCAGTTGCAATATCTAAGATTGGAGAGAATCCTTTTGTACAGAAATATGTCTGGGAAAAGGAGAAACCAAAGAACCCACATCACTGTGTTGATAAAATTAAGCATCTTGCCTTAATTAGAGCAGCTGCCACTGTGGCTCTGTGGTATTGCCTGTGGCGAAGGCCTAAACCCTTGACCAGAAATGTAGAAGAGGTTTTCATGAACCTTACCAAAGCTCAGTTTTTATCAAGTTTTCTATGCCTGTGTTCAGCAGCAGGCAGAACTGAGCGCTTACTTTGTGTTTGTAAATTCTTGGGGTGTGTCACAGCTGCTCAGAGTCCTCCTCGTCTTCTGTAGCACATCAGCTTAATTCTGCCTGAGCCAAATGATGTTATTTTGAGGTTTTATACTCAATAGAGTCATAAATTATTTTATGTCAATGCAGGGCTTGGGAAATGAAAGCAAATATTTGCTGTACCTGGCAAACAAGGTAATGCCAATACATCTCTGTCGCCCGATGATGTGTTTGAGCTCCGGGCACGCTGCCTGCTCCGTGTTTGGTAAAGACCGAGCTACAAACAGATGGGGAAGGCACAGGTGTAAGAGCTAGGAAAACACTGATTTTTCTTCCTGTTTTTATACTTGTCAGTTTTGTGAGCTCACTGCTCTACACTTCAACCTCCCCACCCCTAAAAATACCGTCCTGTTGCTGAGTGCTTTGAGAAGGATGACAATTAATGAGTATTTGTTACGAATGACTGATTAATGACAGGATTTCTATTAGGAAAACCTGAAAAGAGGCTTAATAAATATCATCCTTTTCAGTCCTTTTACCCTGTGAATTTCTTAGCTTTCTTGGATCACTGACTTTGTTATGTGACATTAGAGAATGATTTGAAAAACAACTGCTAATAAAGCAAATGTGTATTCTGCTCCTGTGGCTTCCATTTCTGCACTTCAAACAGAACGTGTTCCCATTCAAAATGAAACAAAGATTAATGAACATTTCACTGATGTCCAGTGATCTGTTATGAGCATGGAAGAGCTTTATGTCCAATTATTTATTTCTATAAATAGCTGCTGTTTTCATAAATATGTGATGGCAGTGTGCAGTTTAAAACATACTGAGCATTGATTTGAAGCAGCTTTTCTGTTTCTGAATATAAGAATAGATGCATAGCCTTCACATATTAAGAAAACACAAAAGAAGCCAAACAGTAGAGCTACTGCCTTTCTGAGCTCCTTCCTTCAGTTCAGGCTATTCCTTAGCGTGAGGAGAGCATTTTCCATAAGGAATAACCTGATATCTGGGATTTCTAGCAACAAAATGGGTTGGGCTCTTTTTGTTTGTTTGCAGAGAAAGTTTGGTCATTTTTCTGTCTTAGTGTTTCAAAAGTAGAGCTGATAGGGAGAACTTTTTCTGTCTTGCAAAAGATTTTCTGTTCTATTTTGAGGTGGACCTGGGTACTTTCACAGTTTCCATGAAAGAGGAAACATCTTGGGAAAGCCACGGCCACAGGAGATCCTCATATAATGTCTGCTACTTCCAAGTTCAAGTATCTCCACTCCTCCAACACACCAGACAGGTGTTTAGCCACCAAATATTATCTTTTTTGAAACTTTTTATCAATGTGTTAGTAAATAATTTTCATTAGAGAAGAGACAAGAATTTTTTTCTCTTGCTCATGGGTGATTTTATTGCTTGTGTTCTCTCTTCTATTTTAAATAATAACAGAAAGCAGAAAAGTTTCAAAAGGAAATGTTGGGCCAGGTTCTCTGATGTGGAAGTAGGAACATGGAGATTTGAAGAACTCATCTAGTCAGCAACAGATTTATCCCAGCCCTTGGGGTATCTGGTACACTCTGCTGCCCTCTTACCAGAAAATTTCATGTGATGCCGAAATCACTGTTTGATAAAATGTTCAACTAAAATTCCTAATGCAGAGTAATTTAACCAGTAAACCAAAGAAATGTCCCACTCTCCCCAGTAAACACTTCTTTTTGATTGCATTTTTCCTCACCTTTGGAACTGTCCTTAGATTTTCAGCTGTTATTTAGATACTGAGGTGAGTGCTGCCTTTTCTTAAACATGTTCAATATCACAATGCTCAGATGGCAATTTATTTCCTGTTTACAGCTGCCTGATGCTTGCAGATTAGATGTTCCAGCCTGGGCTTTGAGTGGCAGAGTTTTGGGAGCATGTGTTGAACATACCCTGACTTAGTTAATTGAGTTCAGCTCATAGCACAGCCTCAATTACTAGTTTAATTAAGAAGTAGGGAAAAAAAAAAAAGTAACCAAATAATAGCAGAAAGGATGGAGATTTGCATTATAATCGAGTGGTGCTTCCCTGGATCCTAGTTCAGAGTGCTTGGGGTTCATCACTTGTGTGGTGAGATCTTGTCTGACTTCACAGGGATGAGGACTAGACCTCAGTGATGCTGAGACTTGGGAAGCAAGCAATCAGGATTTCCAAAAGGAACTGAATCCCAGGGGTTTATCCTTTCTATTGCCATAGGTTTCACAAGGATTTGGGCACGTCTGATCTGCTGTGCTGATTGTCACCACTGCTGGCTCCCCATTATGCTTTGACAAGTAAGCACCTCCCTTGCCAGGCACCATCAAGAAGCAGGTTAAATCCAGCAATTACTGCTTGCTGAACACAGGGACAGCTTTTAAGGAATATAAAGTAGTATCCTTACTGCTCTTCAATTTTCCCTCTTCTGGAATAAAACGTGAAAAGACCAGGAGCAGATCTTTTAAGAAGATAAGAAAAGAAATGACTGCCCTGCAGCAGGTGGTGTCTGTTTGTCCCAACCCAAGCCATCTTCTGCCTCTTCACAGAGAGCAGAGAGGAATGTGATTATAAACAGTGCTCGAGGTTGTACGATTATTCACTGGGGTGTGTCAGAGGAGGACAATTAATGCTGAAACAAAGCGAGGGGAGGAAAGCCCCAAGTTAATCTGTGCTCCCTTCACCTCGGGCTGATCAGAGTAAATTAACTGCCATTGCAGGTAATATGCAAAGTAGATATTTATTATAATTCTGACATCAGAAAAACATAACATAAAAACCATGTTTTGCTAATGATGCCCGTAGACTGTTGCCTTTATTCTGTAAAGCAAACAGGCAGTGCCCTGCTCCCCTCCAAATCCCACGAGGCCTTTTTCTGATCCACTCTGCGCTCGTGTCAGTGTGTATCAATTTTGTCTTAAAATAAAGAAGTTAAGCCTCCCTGACAGGTAGGCACACCACGATATGCTTTCAGACATGAAGGGCTGCCTGCTGCAAAGGGAATCTTCTCCTCAGACTGCATCAGCTGCTTTAATAAAAGCATCTCCTTCGATACCTTTTGGGCTGGCACGTGCAGGTGTAACTTCACCTCCTTTCCTTCTGTCATTCATCACATGAGATATCATGTACTCAGCGTTTAGATTGGGGTTTATGTTGTTTCTTCTTCTCCTAAAATGAGATAATTAGTTAATTAATAAAACTAATAAGTTAATCAGCTCTAAAATGCAACTGTGCTCATCGCTGTGTGCCTGGTGGCCTGGAGACGTGGGGAGCAGTGCTACTTTGAGCAAGGAAAAAGTCATTTAGTGACCACTGATGTGGCGAAAAGCCTGTGAGACTGAGTGGTGTGACCCATAAATATGTTAGAATTCCATTTTTCAAATAGTATTAATGACATCAGCCATAATTTTCTTTTTTGAATTCTAAAATTGTCTTAGAATTGATAATAAATTTGGTGAGGTAGTGTGGATGGCTCAGCTATCAGTTTGTGCTGGCATAATCTAACTGCTTTGCACATTAATAAATTCCTGTACTTCGCCAGAAAAGTATTTTTATTTTATTTTTCCTGCAATTCTTTCTTCATTTTTTTTTTCCATTTTAGTAATTTTCAGAAATTGTCTTCCAATCTAATTCTGCGTGGGGCAGGTTGGTATTTGAAACATTATTACAAAGATGATTTAGGCAGCCATCACTGGGGTGTACAAATTCCCTCCTTTTTCTCCTCATTCTGCTTGGAGTCAGGGCTGCTAATACATCTCTACATTTCTGGTGCTTCAGAAAAGTAATCAGGAAGTAGATTTTTGTGCTGGCTTCAAAATTGCTGGTGAAATTCCTTCCTTGAGCAAGGAAATCCAGGAACGGGCTCACTGTGCATGGGGAAGGAAAATGTGGGGTGAGGTGGTGCTGTGTGTCCCATTCCTCAATAACAGGGACAGCCCAGGGCAGACTGTAAGTGGAGTAGGACAGGAGGGGAAGTGCTAAAATTTCCTTTATTTTTCTATTTTTTTTATTAACTTATAAATTCCGACTTTCTGGAATTCTTTCTGTGCTATCGCTCCATGCTTTTATCCCCAGAGAACAAGGAGGAGTCGGAATCTCATAGTAGAAAATGTGTGATTGATATGGATAGATAGATAGATGATAGATAAGATACCCAGTAATGCCCTGAAATAATATTTATTTTGTTGCTGCATATCTTGGTGAAATTTTCCCATGGTTTTGTGGGTTCTCTGGGGGGGGGAGACAGGGAATTTATTTTATTTTGATCTCTGTTTGTTCGATTTCATCTAATCCCTTCATCATTTCTGTAAACAAAGCAAAATTTTGTGCTTCCACATTTTGCCAACTGCTTTTAAAAAAATTATATAAACGGTGTGTTTGGAGCAGAAGTGGATGCTGTGCCTCTGGATCAGCTGACAGCCTCTTTAATCCCACAATTCCCACGTTGCTGCTTGCAGCCCCTTATTTAATTCATTGCTTATGTTCACAACTCTGTAACAAGTACAGCGAGTGTATTACAGATGTGGCTTTTCTATAAACTACTTTGTCATGCCAGCACAGGTTTTCACTGTTCTTGAAATGACACAAACTTCATGTGGAAAATAGCAGCAGATAAATCAGTAAATAAGGGTTATTCGAATGAGCCACTCAAATGAAATGGGACAATGACTGAAATAAATAAATATATGCACATTTATCACTTTGAGCATCAAAATACAGAACCTCCATCAATTTACTGTTACACTCCAGTCAGTACCTACCTATTATTACATACCACCACATACTGAAACTTTTTTGTCTTTGTATTCTTCTACGGCACTCAGTAAATCTTTCAGGAAAAGTCTATGAAAATATTTCCTAATTAGAGCCGAAAGCAGGAACTCTTTTTGTTAATTATTTGTATAACTTCTCTGCCACAGTAGAATTTTATTAAGTAATGTGGCAGATCATCAATGGGCTCTCAGTTGGGGAACCTTTGGAAGTCAAAATGGAAATACTTCTGTTGTTTATATATTTGTGTTACAAATCAGCACTTGTTGGCTTTAAACCCTGAATATTTGCACAGTTTTCTAGCAGCTTCATATTAGTTCTAGTAATTAGACACTAATTACTAGTGGTATTATAAATAATTCTGCCTTCCCACTAGGCCTAGCTGCTGTAAATTAAAGGTTAAGAGATCAAGAACAGAGGAACAACAGCAAAAGCACTACAGCCTTCTCTGTGGTGGAATAAAACCAATTTTGTTGTCACTTAACTGAAATTGAGTTCTGTTTTGTAGTGCCTTAAGAAAAAAATATCATGAAGATTTAAAGAGCCTATGATCTCAGAAGAGATAAAATAATGCAAATACAATACTTCCAACCTGATTTCAAATGTTACAATTCTGTATAAATCCGGCTTTGCTTTTTCTTTCTACTAACTTGATCATTTGTTGTCTATGATCTTTGTTTTAGACAAGACTTTGGTTTGGGGTTTTGGGTTTTTGTATAAATTTAATTTGCAAGTACAATTTTGGGGAGAAAATAACCTGTTTATTCAGCAGTTAATGAGGAGGCAAAACTGTCTGGTTTTACTTACTGTCAAGTGCTAAGGTGAGACATGGAATCAGGTAATTGACTCATTGCTGACATTAAATAATAACAATAAATTCCATTTAGGAATCTGTAGTAGGCAGACTTGTAGCTCTGAGTCCTGCACAGAGATGCACCATCACTGAGCACAGTGTGGACCAGCAGCATCCAAACCAACCTCTCCAGTCAAAAATATTTGATCAGAAACTCAAGATATAGGACAAGTTCTAATATTCACTTCAGAACTTATTACTTTACAAAAAACCCCGCAAACATTAACAAACAGAGATTCCTAAACAGGAACATCAAGGTGCTGGATGAGAATTTTGGTTTTATTCCATTTTGTGCAGTTATAGTTTGGGTAGATCCATTTTTTTCTTGGTGAGCCCTGAGTACTTCTTGTTGCTGTTCACCACTGGAATCATCAATTGAATTGGAATAATTCCCTATCCTGCAAAGTTTACTGCTTCATCCCAGAGGAAAGCTGGGGTGCAGATCAGTTCTGTCCATTGCTGCCAAGCACAGTGTGTCTGTTTTCTGTTCTGCACTGTGATAAATAACCATTGGCACAGTTTAAACCAGCTTAAGGATTTACTGTGTTAGTAGTGTTTGCTGGTGGAGATCAAATATTAAATGTTTTTGCTCCTCTTTGGCATAAGGTGAGATCATTAGATGCATAAACTTGATTTAAAGTAATTTTTTGTATAAATTAGAATTTATATATGCATTTGAAATATCAATTTCTAGGGTAATTTTTGTCAGAATAGCTTTTTTCCAGCCTCACCTTTTTCTATATCCAAGATCATCTTCAGCTTTGATGTCATTGATCATATTTAGTGACTTGAATCTAACCCAAGAGCTTGAGAGCAGGGGCACTGAGGAATGGAAGAGCACAGCTCCTTCCCACAGCACTCCCAGTGTGAATTTTCCTAAGTGCAGAAAAAAAACCCCCAAACCAAAAGCAAACAAACAGACAAAACCCAAAAAACCCCAAAACCCTCAAAAAACCCCACAAAAAAGCAAACAACCAAATGAAAAAAAACCCAAAACCAAAACAAAAGAAACCAAACCAAACCAAAACCAGCCAAACAAAACAAATTAAAAAAAAAAAACCCAAACAAACAAAACAAACAAAAAAAATGAAACAAAAACCCAAAAAAACCCCAAAACCCGCCTTGGATAAGAAAGAAAGAATAACCCAGCATCCAGCAGCAGTTCCCACAGCAAAGCACTGCTTCCAGCAGTGTGCAGTGCTGTGCTTTTCAGAGTTTGAAATGTCACTGCATTTAAGAGACACTGATACGTCCTTCCCTGAATTTGCTGGAAAATAAAAGAAAAATCCTCATTCTTTCTGTTGACTGCTAACTCATCACAGCTTCATCAGTTTTCAGGGTCTGAAACCTTTGGAGTCTAAAGAGTCCAAATGTAATCCTAGCCTTTCTGCAGGTCTGCCTGGGAAGGAGCCCTGAGATTCCTAAAGCAAGAAAACCGTGGGTTTTTGATTAATTTAATGTAATCCTACATAATGATGATTATTGTAGCATTTTCTGCATAAGATGGATGAGACAGGTTCTCAAATGCCAGCTATAACTGACATTTAATCTGGTATAGGTCATCAAATACCAAGGTGGAGGAACTGTTTTAATTTATTTTTCCTCATTAATAATACATTTAAAAGAAATTAATATTGCAAAAATGTTTTCTTTTTCACTCCTTGTCACTAAGTGGAAAAAGTTGGTTGACAGAAATCACATATTTGAAGACAAAGCACCCTGTGTTGTGATCGATGCTGGTGGTGCAGAAAACATGATTTTAAATCCCTGACAAACTGAGTGGGCCCATTTTCCACATCTCAGAGTGCCAGACGTTCCATCCAACCATCATTTCTCAGGCTGGGATGAAAAGGCCAAGTCTCAAATTCTGGGAAGGAAAAGCCCCTGCAGAAGTGAGGCTGTGTTTGGGAAGTGATGTCCTGCTGTGTCTATGGACAGTCATCCTTAAACAAGGAGTTAGTGCTGGTGCTGTCCCGATTTGCTCTGAGGCTGAGCTTAGCTCCAGGACAAAAGTTAAACCTTGCAAACTCCACACTGCTTTAGCCTGAAGCTCCTCGGGCTGCAAGTCAAACACAATCTCAGGGATCTTCTTTATTTCTACCTTTATTCCCCTACAATCACCGAACAATTAATGGAAACTTTCCTCCCTCCCGCGCGCCCCCCGAAAATCCTATTTTAAAAAGTAATTTTTAATATTGTCTCTTTTCAGCTGTGGGAAAAGGTTATGTATTAAGTGGAAGAAGCAATAGAGTCTGAGTGCACATAATAATACCTTGTGAAAATTAAATACCTCCAGGAAAAGTGCTGCATTTATTTTTTCTGTGCAAGAGCTTCAGTACAATACTAAGGAAATCTTTGAAAATAAGTGTCTGAATATGTGTATTCTGCTGTGTACATAAAAGGGCTCATGTAAAGAGTATAAAAGGTCAAGTGGCACCATTTTGATGCTCCAGAAATCATGCATAGCAGAATAATCAAAAATAGCACATTAAAACACATATCTCGAGTTGAATTTGAAGGATAACGTATATATCAGACCCTGAGCTGACAATGAAGAAAGAGAATTTTTATTTTCTATGGCAAAATTATTTCCCTGCATGTTGTACATCTGCTAAAGCCGTGGAAATTAACCATCTTCCCCTCAAAAATAAATACTCAGGATAATCCAAGAATTATTCATCATCCTGTTCCAGATTTCAGTATCTGTAACATCAATGTGTGCATGGTTTGAATGTAAACACATATTTTATAACTATATAAAATCTGCTAAATATTTTTTTTTGCCTTTAGGGAGGGTTTGCATCTACTTTTTAAAAAGTATTATAGTGAATTCATGGCATTATTTGGATGTCACATTAAAAGTCTACTTAAATGTTGGTACAAAGCCATGTTATATGGCAATTTGTTTATAAAATGAATTTTTTCAGTGGATCAGCATGTTGATTTGGCACAGCTGGTTTGTGATAAAATGGGAATAATCAATGTTTCTTCATTCCTATTCTAATTGATGAGCTTGTAGTAGCACATGGGGAAATACATTTAGTCTGAAAGGACTCTAATTCCAAATTTCTGCATCTGATTTAAGTCTGAATCCTTACATTTTCAGATAAAGAGCAGTAATCTGACAAATAAATACTAATGTTCAGAGCCCTTGATGAATCCAGGAATACCTCTGCAATGTGTCTTTCATTTCAAACTGACAGTTATTAAAACTTTCCATGCAGTTACAAAAAAAAAAAAAAAAAAAAAAAAAAAA
>VWZW01004119.1:2061318-2118694 GCA_013397115.1 Edolisoma coerulescens
AAAAAAAAAAAGTGGCTGGAAAGGTAATATTTGATTTACTTACTAAAATTTTATATTGGGAATAAATTTGCAAAATTCAGGCAACATCCTTGTTATTCAGAAAATGTGCACAAAATTACTCAAGGTAATTACATGATTTTAATGAAAACATGTTGAGTTTTATGTAGACAGAAAGCAGGTTAAGCAAGTATAAACTTGATATATTTTCAGGGATGCACTTTTTCAAAAGTAAATCTCATTGCTGTAGTCTTGATGTGGGAAAAAACAGGCAATTCTTGTGATGAGAATGAGTGTAAGACAAACTTTCTTTACAACTTTATCCACTAGCAAAACCTGTGAACTGAACTTCCATTTCTCTGTGTATTTGCTTTATTGCTGTTATATTCCATTTTTTTATCGTGTACAGCCACAACTATTCAAGAATGGAGCACGAAAGAGAATATGGATTATGAGAATATGAATATATGATTGATAGGGGTTTATGACATATTTACTCTGCAGAGGAAGAAGTAGAGCTTGTGTGAGAAAATTGCAACTGTGACTAAAATGATTAGACAGGAAATCAGCTGTACATCACTCCTGCAGGACCCAGAGATGGCAGAGGAGTGCTTTGGAGAGGCACTTGCAGTCTCACCCTGTAGAAAAAGCATAGTTGGGTGGAAAAAAGAGGGGACAAAGACTTTTAAGGATTATTCTGAACTTTAAATATGTGTATTTGATTGATGTCCCTGAGACAAAAGAAGGTGAAGGCTTTCTTTTCCCTCTGGAGTGGAAAGGATCAAACTTGAAGAATACCATGGAGGATTTTGTTTTGAAAAGCTAAAACAGTAGTGGAATATAATCATAATCATGAAATAAACAACTGTTCTGAATTATCAAATTACATGCACTTTATAACACCTCTGAAAATTCATATTTCTGTGTCAGTAAGGAAATTCTTTCTGTGTCTGTAAGGAAATTGTTTGAGGCAGGGGGGAACCTGTTGATGGCAAACCAATTTAGCTTTCTAACAGGCATATTTTTATAGATGGATGATGGACAGTTTAATTAGAAACAAAAAACAAAAAAAATTATGACAACTTGTATCTCCTTTAGCAGTGAACCAGACTGGCTCTGCTTTGAATCCACCCCCAAATTCTCAGCTACTTTCCCTGTTTGCTGCAAATAAGAAAACTTTTGTTTGAATTGGCAATTTCCCTGTAAAGAGAAATGTATTTCATTACAGATGTCCCCCCCAAGGACTGAGCTTTTGCTGATTGCTGCCTGTTGCTGTGCAGCAAGCAGTGAGTGGAGCTGGGCTCTGCGTGGTGAGAATGAGGTGTCTGGCTGGGTTTTACTTTTATCTGCAGCTCGACCCTGTGCTGCTTCCTGCGTGGCACTAAATCTGCAGCTCTCTAGGAGAAGAAACCATTATTATTTTACTCACAGGCACTCATTTCTAGACTTCCAAAATGCCAGGAACATTTGGAACATATGTCCTCCTTTACGCTGCAGAAATCACAGAGGAACTTTAATAGAATTTCACTCCCATGCAGCACAAAAACATCCACTTGATATTTCCTTCCAATATCAGTTACAAAAAAAAAAAAAAAAAAAAAATAAGGCACGTTGCTGGAGAGCCAAATAGTTTCTAATCCCCTAAAATAGTGTGGGTTTGGAAGGGAAAGTTATCCTCCAGGTGATGGGTGCTACTTTGTGCTGGAAAGAAGCAGAGGAAGGAGAAACACAAATACCCCAATCCAATGGTGTTTCAGTTCCTCCCCTGGGGAAAAATCTCCCCTTGTCCCAAACCTCAGAATTGCTTTCAATGTGTGTGTATTGTAGCAAGTTGTGCTCTTCAAGCTCTTAAAATCTGTCTGGGACACTGAGGGCCATGGCTCATTTATTACCAAAAATGGGCTAAATCTGAAGGTGGCTGATTTCTTTTGCTTTAGATGTGGATGAAAAAAGAAAACTACTGAACCCAGAAACCAACCTAAACATCAACAGAAGGGAAAATACTCCTGGACCATGCTATTAAAGCGTATTATTAATTAAATGCAATGTAAACTAAATCGAATCACATTCATTTTGATTAAATGCAGTAGAAATCAGATACAGGACTGCGTGGCAGTCCCCTTCTGAGAATCCACTCAGTCGATCACCTCGTACCACAGGCTCTAAGACAACCCCACGGGGTGTTTTCACACAGTCCTTTTAATTGGGTGTTTTGATCACCTCCTATGAAGAAGGTTCCTTGTTCATTATAGTCCCTATAATTTTAGTTATCCTATTTGTCCTACAGTTAATCTGGCTGGTGCCACTCAATGCCAATGCTGTTCTCATTATGTTTTAAACCAATTAATTTGAACAGCATTTCTGTTAATTCCAATTCAAACTTTTTTTTCCCCACACCATAATCCTGCTCCTAAATTGGTAAAAAGCCTCTAACTTTTTGTCACTTGTTCATTTTGCCAAGATCAACTGAATATGTCTGATCATCTTCAGTCTTGAAAATGACCCTGTCAGTATAACTGCTGAAAATTAAACCCTGTCCTTTTCTACTCATAGCTCCTGTTGAGGTGTGGTGGGAATTATTTTACTTTATTCGAGTTAGGTCTTGTCCACAGCAGTAATTTTGCCTAAGAAAGCATCCTCTTTTTCAATATATACTTTACTAATTTGCCTCCTATAATATTCCATTGGTTTTTTTTGTCAAAGAGCTCCAGAACTGTGAATTTTTGCCCCCCAAACTCTGATTGTGCTGTACAGTGTTTGGTGTCTTAGGTGCATTGGAAATTATCATTTTTCAGTCATGCAAGTGCCCAAATGTAGCTTTACAGGGAAAACATTTCTTTCTCAGCTAATTAAGGAGGTGGATTATGAATGAGGTGGCTGAAAGCTTGGAAAACAAAAGGAAGTGACAAGAGAGAAGTTGCTGGGCAAAACCAGTGGTGATAAGGGGTTTGTTTGGCAGCTGAACTCAGGCAGCAACTATCTGAGTTTCCAGTGAGGGCAGATGTCTCTGTCAGGAAAGAAAAACAGGCCTTTTGAGGCCCTCCTTACATGTTTTTGAGGCTTGATAATGAAGGAAAGATGAATCTGTGATCACTGGTGTGAGAGCAGGGACTGGGAAGTTCACTGTCACTTTTGTCTCATGACAGCATTCTTTTCCTCTGGAATTAGTTCTATTTGGCAACATTTATTGCTGGTTTTAGTCAGTGGGTTTGTCAGCGAGGATATTTTAAACTGCTAGAGAGTTGTTGTTACTCAGATGTGGAAGGAATAGTCCCTCTGTATCTATTCCTAGTTGGAACCAAACTCTTTGGAAAACCCCCAACCGTAACTTTTTAGACCTAAGTTGTCAGTTTAACTTTTTAAGCCTTAGTTGTTAGACTGAGGAGGGTGTGTGGAATTGCTGGTGAGAAGATAAGTGTAATTCAGCAGTGTAACAGAGCTGTGGGAATAGCAAATGCCATCCAGGGATGGCTGAATCTCCAGCTGATGCAGGGAGGTTGCTGGGCTGTTGTGCAGGCACCGGTGACCTCTTCTCTAGAGCAGCACACCCAGTGCTGGCCATGCTTGTGCAATCACTGACCTAAAACTGGAATAACTGCACAGAAGGGCAACAGAAAGAGCCTGCCTTATGAGATGAGAAATCTGCCTTGCCTTGCTTATCTCTAGCTGCTAGGTAGAGGGAAAGAATTTGATTGCCATCTAGAAATACCTGTGGAGGGGAGGACAGGTGAAAATAGCTGTTTGAGCCAAATAAGCTGCTGCAGAAATCAGCCAATGTAATTTAGCCTGGAAGATACCACCATTAGTTATTAGATGTAGATTCCTGACTGCTGGAACAACAATGAAACCATTCTGGAAGAGTCAAAACAACTGAATACTTTTATGAGTTTAAACGCCTGCAAAGCACCAGGAGTTGATGAAGATGATGGCTCTTTCTGTTCTTGATTAACGACAGGCAGAATTCGGAATTTCCACACGTGAAGTCCATAGCTTTCAAAAGATAGAATGCCTTAATAAAATTCAGTTTAGTGCCAACATTTTTACTGTTGCAGCAGCCTCAATTAGCATCCTCACTGGCAGTCTCAGGACATAAAGGCTGTAATGAACTCAGCTCTCCTGTCACAGCCTGTCCCTCAAGGCCAGCACCAGTGCCCTGAGCTTGGGCTGTGCAGGGACATGCACACGGCCAGTTTTCCTCCTGAAACTGCTCTATGAATGGATAAAAGATTTCATTGCCCTCTGCTGAAAGTGGAGAGGCAAGCCCAGCACCATTTGTGAGCAGAAAAATTAGCCTTGAGCTGAAATAAATACTGTACGGTGCATCCTTGACAGCTCCCAAGGCAAAGGAAATAAAGTGTAATTGTGGGTCAGCTTCTTGTGTTAGAAATGCAATTCTGGTTTAAACCTCACTCTAAAAATCTGCATTTGTCTTTAAATACAGAATTGTCTTTCAAGATTACACAGTAAAGTGTTTAATTTTCTTAATCTAATTTTCAGAGCTCTTTGATCGTGCAGCAGCAGTTGGGCAACTACTTTCTTGTTCTGTCTTTTGCTTCTTCATTTAATTATAAAGTTTCATTGTTGTCAGTCTCCAGGAGAAGAATAATGATTTTTAGAGTAAAAGGAATGTCATTTACACATGAAGTCAGGATAACTTGCACAAATGATGTTAATATAAGAAAGATATTGAGGAAAAAAAGAAATACCCCCATTCCAGAAAGCTGGAGCAGCCTCTTAAATTCGTAAATATTCTTAAATCTTAGATATTCCTTACTGGATCTATTTGTTATTGACATACAAACACTTTATTTCTTGTTTGATCTGAAAAGATAATCTCATTGTAAAAGGCTAATAATTATTATTTTTAACTTGTATTTTAGTCTGTGGAAATGTTAAATTATTAATAAGAAACACTGAACACCATGCAGCAGAGTCAGTCTGAAGTCAAACTTCAGGTCTTTGTACCTGCTGTGTGTCTGGATGTGTATTTATATATCCATGTGTGTGTATTTATGTATTTATATATATGTGTGAGTGTCTGATCACAGCAAACCCAGTTGGTTCTATGATTGCAAAATCAGCTTTATTTGAATTATTGAATCTTGAGGTACAAAGTTCCATTAAATAACATAAATCAAATCCCCAGAAGTACAGATTGTAGTCTAGAGTACATGTAACATTTTAACAACATATTTTAAATATATAGAGGTGTTGGCCTTGTAATTTCTGATGATATGAATACATATGTAACAAGATGAATACATACATAAATAAGTGTATGTGTTTCTATATACACCCTTTTTTTTTTTGCTCTTTTCATCCCAAATTGCATTTGCTTTTCAGGCATGATTTTTACTTTGCACATATTCTGTACTATGGACACTTTGATTTATATAGACCTGAATGTTAAGTGTGTGTTTTTAAATATATTCTTAGAGTACAGCTGGGATACAGAATGACAATGAAGGATAGGACAGGAATTCAGAATTATTTTGATAAATTGAAATCCCTGTCAGGAATGGAGTTATCCCTCAGGAATGTTATAGGTAAAGTTTATTCTGCCTTATGGCCTGGTGATGGACTACATGACCTTTCAAATTCTCCTTCAGCCCTATTTTATGATTCTGAGATCAATTCATTTTGGCATTTGACAGCTCCTGCACATAGACTATAGATGGTTCTAACACCTTTACTTTTTAAAAAAGTTTTGTTTGGTTGGTTTTTTAATTTTCAATTGTTTGTACTTGAAACACTTTAACTACATCTAAAATGTATTCTTATTTATTTGAAGACTGTAAAATAAAGGATGTGGGTTTCATTTGGTTGTTCAGCAAACATTGTATTCTTTCCAGCCTAAAACTAGATTTTTATGAGCGGTTACAAGGCTATAAATTACTGCTCTTTCATATAAAAATATCTGAAGGTTTATATGCTGTTGATCCAAAGCTAGTCCCATTAGTGGTAATAACTAGGAGATAATTCACTTCATTTGGATAATGAAATCCTGGTTCTCAAAGTAGTTTTAGTAACATTCAGCCTGGAATCAGATTATTCTTTACAGCATGTTAAAGTCATGGCAAGGTGGTCTTCAGCTTGCAAGTGTGATTTGTTCTCACAAATAGGTGATCTTGTTAAAATATTGTCAGGTTAATCAAAATTGATTTGCTTGTGCTGAACCCAGTGAATGCTAATCAAGTATTGGGTTAAGCAGCTTTAGCAGCAATTTCAAGTCTTTGATAGTTTCCCATTATTCCTGGATGGAATGACTCACTGGATTTGTGGAAGCATTTTGAAGCCTGAACACCTTTCCAAGGCTGGATACAAATGTACTAAAGACTAAAGCATCTCCTTCAGAAACAGATTTTAAGACACCTGACAATGGGGATCACTGTATTTGTTATAGCTCATGTGGAATGAACTGTTCTCCAGACAACGCGAGTGCTTTGTGCTTTTGTCACAGTTATCTGTAACTATCTTGCCATTTTTTTACAAATAATGGTTAAAACTATATTTAAGATTGTAATTTTAGAGTATTACATGGTGTATCTGCTGTGTAAGAAAATGCATGTAGGACTTCTGTGCATTACATTTGAAAGATGATTCTGTGTAATTGTTAATTTGTTTGAAGATATGGTGAATTTTTAAAAATAATTACGTGATTATCAATCTGGGGTATATGGGAAATTGAAGTGGCAAAGAACAAAAACTTCCTTTTCCTGGAGCCAGCAGGATCTTTGCACTCTGCTCACACCCTTTAAAACTTACAACATCTTATTTTCTTTCAACAGAAAGCTTTTCTTTACAGACTACGGGAATGCTGCCAAGGTGGAGAGATGTGACATGGATGGAATGAACAGGACGTGGATAGTAGACTCGAAAATTGAACAGCCAACTGCTCTGGCACTAGACCTCATCAATAAATATGTGTACTGGCTTGACATATATCTGGAGAGTGTGGAAGTGGTTGACTATCAGGGGAGAAGGAGGCAAACAATAACTAAAGGCAGACAAGTAGGTATTTATTTGCAATTTAGTAAAAAATAATGTCAAAAAACGAATGCACATAATGCTAGCAGGTACAGGGATTTCATATTTTTTACCCTTTTTACTTCAAATGCGTTAGACTTTAAAAGATCCATCTGCATGTTTTGGTTTGTCTGCAGTTTAGCTCGTTTTGCTACCTGTGAAGGTTTCCATGCAGTGTCTCATTAACAATGCACCAGGTAAGTCACACTCCCCATCGTAAAAAAACTTCAGGAGGGGAAATATGGGGTGAAAAGGTGCTGGGAGATAAATCATTAATGACAAGATGTCCTTACCCACTCAGGAAGGAGAGACTGACAGGCACAACAATGTGAAACAGAATAGCGAATGCTATTCACCTGTTCAGACTAATCTGGATGCCCTTAAATCTTATTTTTGTTGATGGCAATGATGCATTTCACAGTTGATCCCGATGTTCAGAGTCATAAATACAAACACTGAGACTGTGTGAGTCTTTGAGCAGGAGCATTTCAATCCATCAGCTTGGAGAGTGGAAGAGTTCTCTGACAGTTTTGAGTCTTACGTAAATCCAGGGAAAATCAGCACAAACCAAAGTGTTCTGGTCGCTCCTTGGACTGCCAGAGCTGGTGTGGTGGGCACCAAGTTTGCATCTGTTTCTGCCTGAGGTTAAACAGGGAATGTAAAAATGTGCAAGCAGAATAAACATTTTACATGTTTTGCTGTCATTCTTTGCTTCCAAGTAATCACTGTTTACCTAGCGACAACTGGTTAGACTAACTGTTAACTAAAAATAGGCAGAAAATGTGACAAAAAGCAGTCTAAGTGGTGGTTTGGCAAACACCTTCCTGTTTTTTACCAATCTGTTCCCAGTCTTTAGCCAATTCTGGAACAACAGGTCTTGTAAACTTTTGGGTTTCTTGTTTTCTTTTTGGTTTTGTTTTTTTTTAATGTAACATTTTTGAATAGATACTTTAAAAGCTAAAATAATTTTCAGAAGCCCTTAACAAATACCTTTACAGGCTTGTAACTGAGTTACTGGTGTCATAGGTGAGATGCTTGTTCTGTCTCTTCTTGCTGAAATTTAGATGCAAAAGAGGATACTTTTTCAAGTTCAGGGGGATTCTTTCTTCTCAAAACTAGCTAAAAAAAGAGGAGATCTGTGGATTTTAAGATGGGTGAAGGGCAGTAAAAAGTTTGGTTTCTCACTGTTGTCACCAAAGTACTGATTGTCTTTCCACTCGAAGAATTGGTAATTTCAGTAGGTTTTGTGCTGCATTTGCCATGATCCGCAATGATTGTTCCTCCAAATTCCTCCTCATTAGCCCAAGGAAACAGCAGACCACAAAACTGTTCACAATAATTTTTAGGAACTAAAGTTTCTTGTGTAAGTACAAGCATATCAGAGAAGTGCTTTCCAAACAAAACTGGATTTTGTGATTGTCAGCTTGGGTGGCTTTCAAAGGACTAGCCAGCAATGTTTTCACTCGTGCATGAGATTGCTGGAAAGCTTCATGAGATGTAAAAAACCCAAAAATTAAAAAATAAATACAAATAATTATGTCATTATAAAATGCATTGCAAAAAGAGCCACATAGTTTAATAGTTTTAATGAAGAAAATTTCTCATGGGAGTTAAATGATAAATATTTAAACTGAGTGCAAATGGAAAAAGGGAAGAAAGGATTGTAATTCAGGGGAGAATTCCACAATTTGGTACAGATGCATCTTTATTTTCAATGCTGTTTTCTCTTCCATCTTACTATAGATGCATTGAATTTCTATTGGGTCTTAATCAAACACTTCCAATGATGTCAATTATTATTTATTTTTCTGGGTGAGAACAGAATGCAATGGCAAGACTTGGCCAACTGTGGTATAATTTCCCGAATGACTGAAATACTTGGTGCACAACAGGGTTGTTTTGTTTGGGTTGGTTTTTGGTGATGTAGGTCTGAATTTGTGAGTGAATGAGATAAGTAAATACTTTGTGGTGAGCAATTTAATCATTAAAGTAATAAGATATTCAGCCTGTGAATATCTGAACATCTGCCAAAAAATTCTCTTTAATTTGCTCATCTTTCAGAATTGCCTGTGAGATATTTTACATTCTCTAAATCTATAAATCAAGCACAGCCTCTAAATTATGGAACGCTTTGTGTTTGATCTGTGATTGTCTAATGAACTGCTATTAGGTAATTTTTAATCAATGTGCCCAGACACATCAGAGATTAATACAATTTTAGAATTCACTTTTTGACAAACAAGCACTACCAAGTGGCCACCACCATATTCAAAGATACCAACACAAAAGGAACACAGCAAAGCTGACAGGATTTGTTTATTTCTCATGTACTCAAGAAAATATTCATCAGGTATATCTTGCACCATTTGCCTTGATTGATCATAAAATAATTTTGAAAATTGAATAAATTACACTTATGAACTGTGTTTTAAATTTCTAAGTTTACTATATTTATTAGTTAATGCTAGTTAATAATAGTTAATTTATCTTAGTTACTATTAGTTAATGATCATTAATTAATACCAAAATAAGTTGTACTTAAAGTATGCAGAAGTTTTCAATTTAAAAAAAACAGAGAAATGGGGAATTTGGAGAGTAAATTAATTTAGATTGCTAAATTTGAATTTTCTGCCTTTCTTATACAAAGCTTTTCTAATTATAAATATCAGACTACAAGAATGTGAACTATACTTCTAGTGTAATTTGTTTATTATTTACAAATATTTACTGACATATTCAGAAAACCTTTTATACAGTATATCACATACAATTTACAGCAGTGTTTGATGTTTACAACGCCTGGATATACCTAAAATATTGAGCTAAAATAATGATACCATTTTTTTTCTTTTCCAGGTTAGGCATCTCTGTGGTTTGGCAGTATTTGAAAATTATTTATATACAATTAATTCAGATAACCTCAGCATTTTACGAATAAACAGATACAATGGTACCGATGTTCAGGCTCTTGCTAGGCTAGACAATGCTAAAGAGATCCGTGTGTACCAGAAGAGAACTCAAGCAGCAGGTAAGATCCAATTTCCTCTCTCTAGGAAACAAAAAACCAGGCATTAAGTGGTTGTGTGGTTAAAAAGGTCCTACCAGAAAAAAGTGTCTGAAGATGGAGTGAAAATTTGTGCTTGTGGCACAACTTTCTGTTACTTCATCTGCCCAGTGTTCTGTGTGGTTGTTGCCACTTTTGCTGTGTCTCTAAGCTCCCAACCCAACCTTTTTCTGAGACTTCAGTTTGGAGAACTGCCAGAGAGCCCTGCCCTGCACGTTGTGACACTCGGACCTCTGAGTTTAACGCCTTCGGGACTGTTGGATGTCCCAGTGTTGTCCATGTGCTTGGGTCTCAGATCTGAGTTCCCTGGTATCTCTGGGCCTGCTTTTCAGACACCACACACCTCAGGTGAGCTCCTGTCCTGGGGGCTGCCAGAAAGGCACGGAGGTGTGGGCAGCCAACGTGCCGAGCTGCCAGCACAGCACCAGGGAGAGAGGGAAATGCTGACAGGGTTTCCTTGCTTTGTGAGAATGTCAGCTTTGCCATCTGTGAAAGAAATCTTCATTTTCCTCCAGAATGAAAAACATTTTTATAATCTCAGAATGTTTTGAGTAAAACAGCAATTTCTGAGGTCCATAATCCTGTATGGCTTTAATTTGTTAACATCTTTTCTGCATGGAGAAGAGCAGTGGGACTTGTGGTAACTTTGTGTAAAGGTAGAAAGACCCAAAACATTTACAGGGATTCTTTATGAGAATTTTTTGACGTGACCGATAACAATAAATCGTTGCCATGACTGCTTAGAGAGGAGAGCCAACACATCAATTCTCAATGCTGATGTTTCTAAACAGAATGGCTGCTTCTGGAGAAGTTTCTGAAGTGGGAACAAACTCTAAATTGATGTAGAGTGGGTGAACTAATTTTCACCCTGGAGCTGAGGGCATTGATTTGCAGATGTCAATGTCTGAAGGAGGCTGCAAAGACTCTTTCTTTGCTATTACCATCTCTCTCGTACTCCTGAGGGAGCTGGAGACGTTGAGCAGAGGAGAGACACGAGCACAGTGTAATCTTTTATTACATCCTGTGATTACTCCACTACTCCTTTTGTTTTGAATGGGCATGTTTGTTGCTTGTCAAGATTCTCTGTAAAGGCTGTCTCAGCTTGGTGGAGTTTCTGTATTACCTTTAACCATATCGACCTTAAACCACTTGATTGCTTTTTTTTAAAAAAAAAAAAAAACAAACCAAAAAACAACCTGAAAAGCTTGAGGTGAAGTAGGAAGAACGAAAAAACATTTTTCAAGCTAAAATACTCTTTTCTGTTTTAAGCCAGTAAGGTAGCATGGTAGATTTTGTTCTCTCAGCATATTGCCTTGAACAGTTTTAAAAAAAAAAAAAATTAGACTGCTTATATAGAATCGTGCATTTGGAAATATGAAATCAAGGGAAGGGAATTCTTTGGCTTCCTCAGTTGGATTTATATCCCAACTGTACAAATCTGCACCCCATCCCCGGAAGTGTTCAAGGCCAGGTTGGATGGGACTCTGATCAACCTGGTCTAGTGGAAGGTATCCCTGCCCATGGCAGGGGATTGGAATGAGATGGGCTCTAAGGTCTCTTCCAGCCCAAACCATTCTGTGATTCTAAATATGAAAAAACACTACAATGCTTGTTCTGTTCTTTAGTTTCAGCACAGGTACCTGCCCGGAAAGGTGCGGTCTGATGGGGTTGAAGGAGTACCAGACTGTGTGGGCATGGGATGCACTCTGTCCTCAGAGAACCCCAACCAACCAAATGAACCAAAGCAACAGATGAAAAAGGGGAGAAGCGTCAGCTCCCCCAGGGCAGCACTGCCTGGCAAATGCTGTGCAGGAGCTTATTCACAAAGGGGTGATTGCACACAGCAATCGATAGCCATGAGAGGGCCCTGGTCTTGGGTATCACCTTTAAAAAACACCTTCCTTAGTCATTATAATCTGGGGAAAGATTTATTGTGGCAAAAATCCCTTTTTTTTTTTTTTTTCTCTCTGTAAACTTTCTCCATGCTGATGCATATAATTGTCTTGCTTTCAATGGCTCTGAGCCGTGCTGTTTTCCCCTCGCCATAGTCAGAAGCCACGCGTGTGAAGTGGACCCGTACGGAATGCCGGGGGGATGCTCCCACATCTGCCTGCTCAGCAGCAGCTACAAAGCACGGACATGTCGCTGCAGGACTGGCTTCATCCTGGGGAGTGATGGCAGGTCATGCAAAAGTATGTTATTTAAATCCAGGAGTCTGCCAGCCATGAATAGGCCAGGGTATCGTTCTGGGTGTTCTTTAGCAAATCACGTGGGCTGCTTTGGGGTAAAGTTTGTTTGTAACATGTACCTGGCGCATTATTCACGTGCTCCTTTCATTCCCTTAAAATTCTTTGATTTGGCTTAGTTCACAGGAGTGAGAGATTAAACCTGGGATGCTGTTCAAAGAGTACTAAAAATCATCACAAGTTTCACATTGGTCAGCCTCCCTCTTTATTTATATTCCATGCATTTTCACAGCACACAGGTACTGGAATGCTGCTTAATAGTTTGTTGCATCCAATTTCCACCCATACAATCAACTTATAGCACAAAAGCAGAACATTCTTGAAGAAGTCTAGGTTTTTCTCAGAATACTTTGTGGAAGCAAATGTGATTTGTGCAGCTGTGGTTTTACCTAACATAACAGGAGCACAATCTGTTGGTCACCCACAGCTAACAGGAGGACACTGAAAGCTTTGGGGAAAGCCTGTTCTTTGGCTGGTTTTTTGGTGAAATGATGTTGATTTAGTTCAGATGAAAGACATGCAGTTAGATACTCTGGTGGATGCTGGTAGATGGACTTATTTGACCTCAGTCAACCCTGATGCAGTTTTCACTGACAATTCCATCAAAAAACCCTGAAAGGCAGCAGGAAAAGTATATAGAGAATTTTAAGAGGTATATTGATGGCATTAAGCCTCTAAGGATATCTATAAGGATTTTTAAGGAAAGAAAATCACTTTGCTAAGCTTCAGTTGTTTGTAATCAACTTAATTATTTAAATTGTAAAAATCCGAGAAATAGGAGCTATTGATGCCCATGTTTTGTACCTCAGTTGGAAAGAACAGAGCACGTTGATTTGTTGTATTCCTTTCAATTTGAAAGAAATTTACTTTAATCTTTTGTTGTTTGATTCTGAGAAACTTATGGTGGAAAACACGTGTTTTGTATGTGCTGGGGTTTATGGTATTGTTAGACTTTAAGATTACTTCTGCTGTGGTCTATATTACCTTGATAGATCCTAATGAATTGTGAAATTAAATGTCTCCAGAGCTATATATGTCCACTTCACAGCAGATGCAAAGTTATTCTGTGATGTACAACTGCTTTTTCAGTGTGAGCTTTTACACAAGAAAATAATTAGACGTAAGCAGCTCAGTGAAGTAATTTGTATTTTAAATAAGGGAATGTAATTAGCTAGATTTTTTTTTTTTTAAAATCTAGATACTTTCAGAATATATGAAAGTTTAATTTTGGGTATTGAATAAGGCTCCTGCTCCCCACTAATTATGCCAGTTAATTAAACAGGGACATTATGCAATGTGAAGAAGATTAGGCAGCATCAGTTGTTTATGTTTGTAATCTTTCTTTTGCAGGACCAAAGAATGAATTGTTTCTTTTTTATGGGAAGGGACGCCCAGGAATAATCCGGGGAATGGACCTGAATACCAAAGTGTCTGACGAGTACATGATCCCCATAGAGAACTTGGTCAATCCTCGTGCTCTGGACTTCCACGCTGAAACCAATTACATTTACTTTGCTGATACCACCAGTTTCCTAATTGGACGGCAGAAAATTGATGGCACAGAGCGAGAAACAATCCTCAAAGACGGTAGGTGATGCTCAGTGATGGTGACATTCAGAGGTGCTCACTACAGAGAAGCTGAACTGACATTTGCAGATAATTTTTATTTGAATTTCCTGTGGAAAACAGACACAAATTTGACCTTGAACAGAGTTGGAGCTACTTTTTTACAGCTTCCTGTTTATTTTTCCTGAGGGCAGAAATGTAAAATTTGTTTGAGTCATTCCATTGTGAGTTTTTACTTTGTCCAGTTACCCACTGGTAATTCCTGTCTTCTCTGTGTCCTTCCAGTAGCTGGGTGTTTGTTGAGCCACCCAAACCCTTGTAGACTTTATAAGACTTCTTCACTCCAGCCTGTTGCACACTGTTCATTCTGGAGCTTATTCAAGTTGTTTGGCAGAATGAGATTGTCTGTAGTGCCTGAAAACACATTAGGAAAAAAAGCATTGTCTTTCCTGATGCATTTTCCATTGTATATGTGGAAGCAACAGGAAGACCTAAACATCTATTAGAACCTTAATTAAGATGCCTGTAACATTTATTACAGCAATGAGAGAAAATGCCAGCAGTTCTCTAGTTTCCACATCTCCCACTACACGAAATCTCTCTGGTCTAGGATCATATCTCATCAAACCAAATGTTGTTGCAGTGAAAAAAGCTTCCAGTTTGTCAGTCGATATTTGGTTTTCCTTTATGGCCCCTTCTCTGAAATACTGCTTCAGCAGGAGGTGGCAACTGCCTCAGCTGAAATTCATGCTACAGTAATTATTTTCTAGTCCTCAATCTAAGAAGCAGCATAAATATTCATCTTAGCCTTCAGAAAGCTTAATATCTTTACTTGGGAATGGAAGCTCAGGACAGTGAAAGTAACTAAGTACGGTTGTTTTAGCAGGGGGATTTCCATTCCCTGGCATTCATAATGCATGTTTTAGTCCACCCTTCTGAGTAGCCATCTCCACTGTGCAGTGATATGATGCTCTTTTAGTGTAAGGTCTCTCCTCAGAGCCTGCACAAAGATCCCTTCAGCAGCAGTTGCAAGGAATAGTGACAGGCTCTTTACCCTGCACTGGTGAATGGTTAATAAAGGGCATTTGTCTCAGAAAATAACAAATACTCGGCTGTCAGTCTGGTAATTCTTCTTTTCACTGCCAGCATGTGAATGGATAATGTACATCTCATATCTTCCATTGCTGACTTTCTTTTACCAACTGCATTTTGTTTGACAACAAAGTAATTCAAACGTGGAGCAGAGGAAGGAGCAGGAAATATGTAAATTTAAACATTATAAGGGAGCAGCAAGGAGCATCCTGGCTGAAAGGTGTCAGACAGGTCGGGGTCAGGCAGGTTGGGGTCAGACAGGCTGGGATTAGTCTCCTCAAACATGCAAACATGAATAAACTTCGTATGCCAAACGAGAAAACTGGTGATATTCCTGTAAATAATGTTTAAATGCAGTGTCTACTCTTTATAAGTCCAACATAGCAAAAATATCAATGCAATACTGAAGGAGTTGTGGATTATCTGATGATTTGTTGTTGGTGATTCCACTATTTGCAAAGACCAAAAACATGTCACTGTCATTCTCCCCCTTCCTTCTTCCCCGGGAGCTTACATTGTTAGTTTTAACTTGGTATAGTTTCATAACTTTAAAGTATATTTAAAGAACATTTTTTAATGTATTTTTCATGATTTAAAAAATTAATATGGCCTCCAGCCATAACACCTCAGCTTTTATTCTTGTCAGCTCTCAAGAGCTCAGCAGGGACAGATTCAATCATTCCTTGGTGGAAGGCTACTACAGAAAATCAGGTGTGTCAGGAGGTGGTTTAATATTTGCTCTGAACAGCGTGCTGCTAAGGGCTTCTAGCTGTGGTAGGTGCCACTTCTCAGATTAGAAGTTGCCTTTTTTTTGGTGACTATCAAGTTTTCAAGAATGTATACGCTCGTTCAGACAGCATTGCAACTCAGATAATTACAGTTTGCCTACATGAGAGCCTGATCCTCCACACTGTTGACTGGGAATTGGGATCACTGAGCACTTCACACTGCTGAAGTTTGATTTCCCATATAGTTTCAGCTGTGATTTCTTATTCTTCACTTTGGGAAGCAAACTGCTGTGTAGTGTTGATAACAATTTGACAGCCTCCAGCACAGCCTAGCTTAGAGCTGGTGGCACAGCTGCAGTGGCACTGTACTTCCACCAGCAACAGAAATTATAATTAACCTTTCAAACTTGCGTGTAAGATCAGTCTTTTACATTAAAAATTGGGAAAAACCCAGACATTTTTAAATGGATTTAAATACTGTTCAGTCGAGGTCACATGAACACAAGCTCAGGGTTCTTACTTCTCTTACTTGTCTTTGTACCCCTAATGCTTTTTTTGGGTTCTGCTGTAAGCCTAAAAGTCTTATATTATTTACTTGTAAATTTTAGTAAGGATGATCAAGGCTAACCTGTTTCTTAAACAAGGGCAAAGTAAGTATGTACAGATCTTTGGAAGCTGTTTAGAAGGTTGGTATACAGAAGAATTATTTTCCCACCAATTTTTATGTTAATCTAGCATTTTAGTCATTATTACTGCACATGACCTAACTGATATTGATGAACTTGGCCATTCTGTACCAAATCACATGTTCTGCCTGTAATCTGTTTCACATTGAAAACCAGTGTGGCAAACTGCTGCCTCTAGAACTATGAGGTTTTTTTTAAATCTGCTATCTACATTTAATGTATTTGGAGCCCTCATATTACTGTTGGTAGTAAAATTCTGGTGGAAATTCCAGAATTACAAATACTGATTTTTCAAATAGCAAGTGAAGAATGATCACAAGGGTATTTTATTACCTCAGCCCTTTTATGCTGAAAGGGCTTTACTGCAGAAGGGCTGGCTTACTGTAGTAAGATCAATTTTGTTTAACCAGAATGACCATTGTTTTATTCCTATTTACTACTTGGTGTGAAACCCATTTGAAAAATAATTAATGTATTTAAAGCTTTTAGATAGTGCAATAGAAGTGAACTTGAAATTATTACTCCACAACAACAATGAAAATTATCTCTGTAGGATTGTGCTCTACAATTCTCCTTTATTTTTAAAACTTTCTGATATAGTTAGTGTTTAGTTACCATGAGGGTTTTTTTGGCTTAGATTGTATTTAATTTGGAAACACATTTGCCACAAAATTCCTGGAGAAGGCAAGGTAGCTGAGAGACAGTAGCTATTATATGAAGCTATTATAAGAATTTTAGGAGGTATCCAGCATTCTAATCTAACAATTTTGCTGCTGATACCAATACAGCCCATATTTGGACTGGTTTGACTCCCAAAGAAGAAAAAAAAGAAAAAAAAAAAAAAAAACAAAAACAAAAACAAAATATTTTCTTTAAAAAGATGATCTTATTAATATCAAAATCGGATCTTATTAGTATAAAAGCTATGTTTAGCCCAAATTGCCTTGGTCAGACAGGATAAAAATAAAATGGGTTTTGAACAAATCACTCCTTGTCCTCAAGCTTGATTTTACTCATGTCAGTGTTTTCTTGACTTGAGCAAAATCTTGAGGCCCCTCAGAGCTCTGAAGGATGTTTCTTTCACAGCTCAGTTTTCTGTCTTGCCTGTTCTGTTCAGCAGTTTTTCCCTGAGCCTTGGGCTCCGGCTCCTTGGTGAAATTCTCTCTTCTTTTCGCTTCCATTCTTAGCACTTTTCTCAGCATACTTGACCACTCCAAGACCAAAGGCCACTCTCCCCTTTCAGGAACTTTCAGCTGCCTCTGACATTGTCTTTTCAAAAGAACGTAGCAAAGGCACTGAGAGACAAAAAATCAAGCTGGCAGTGTCCATCGGCCTGGGGAAGCTGGCTGAGCTGCTGGCACTGCTCTCAGGCACTGCCTGACCCGCAGGTGTTTTGTGCTTTGGGTGATCCTTGTCAGACCAGGTGGTTGCTGGGTTAGAAATATCATCATTCTGTTGTTTCATGTCCCAGACAGCTCATTCTGACGCCTTGGCTTCCCTCAAGCTTCTTAGACCACAAGGAAAAATGGTTCCCCAAAAGTGCAGGTGTATCAGAAATACGGATAAAAATGTTAAAACACATTTTGCAAGACCTCTCAGCATCTGCCACTTTTTATTTTTTTTTTTCCTAAGTAACTTTCTCATATTGTGTCTCACAGGACGTATTGTCATCTCTCCACCTGTGATTGATTTACACAATTTAGGTCTCGTTTCTTAAGTGAACAATGTTTAGTTGAGACTTTGGTGGTTACAAATATCTGTAATAGGCTTTGGACCTTCAGTGGATAAGGGAAAAAAGCAATTTTAAAAACAGAGCGTGGATGTCACATAATAAATAGTGAATGTAAGTAAATATAGAACATAAGTAGTACTAATCTCTTGCTACCGTTCTCTCTCTCAACAGACCTTGATAATGTGGAAGGCATAGCAGTGGACTGGATTGGAAATAATCTGTATTGGACCAATGATGGCCACAGGAAAACAATTGCTGTTGCCAGACTGGAAAAAGCTGCTCAGAGTAGGAAAACTTTGTTGGAGGGAGACATGTCCCACCCGAGAGGAATTGTTGTTGATCCTGTCAATGGGTACGAAGCAAACTGGTTTTTGTGTAATGATTGTCTTCATAGCATAAATACAGGATTGAATTTGCTCAGGATGAGGTTTGTAGGGCCATGTAGCAGTCTGCAATTCTTCAGGAACCTGCAATATCTGTGATTCCTGTCCAACATTCTTGCCCTGAAGCCTTCAGAATTTGTATGCCTGTCACTGGTGAATGTCTGTCCTGTTAATCTGAATGTGAGTCACCTTTTTCTCAAACAAATTGAGGGTGTAAGTCCTGTATGAATTTTTAATATTAAGGGAATTTTAAGATGCTCTCCTGTATTTCTCTCTCTGTAAGTCTCATTTTCTGGAGATAATTATGACCATATCCTTGTACGCATTGTTTTACAAAACCAAGACAATTCTCTTCATTACTTATTAATTAATTTTGATAGGCTGCAAAATAAAAAAAAAAACAAACCACTTTATATTACTGTGGAATAATACTTAAAAAATCAGTGTTAGATTTGTTCAGGGAATTGTCACTGGAGAATGATGTTGGTGGGTAGTTTTAGTGTGGCTGGATTGATTGCTATTTTCGCGTTATAGAAAATATTTACACTATCAGGTTTTCCCTTTTGAGCCTGTCCTTTGAGGAGTGGAAGTGGCTGCAGGAAGGCTACAATTCATTAAGGTCAGATAGTGAGGGTATAAAATCAGACCATGAACCATAACCACACCTGCAATTACTTTGTTAAATTTTCCAGCTCAGTAAATGCATGGCACAGGAAACAGTGTATGAAGATGTATTGCCTGGAAAGGGCCATTATACAAAACACTTCTCTAATAAAATAGCGTGTCCTTCATGATTATACTTCTCATGGAAGCTCTTCCTGAGGGATGGCATTTATTATGGCTTTTTAATTGTGTTTCCCAAATTTTAGTCTTGATTTAACCGGTGTTGGAGCATTAACTGCATTTTGAGATACAATTAAAGTACATTGGCCTAAGTGTCTGTCACTGTGAGCACGTTTTAGCTTTTGACAGGATAACTAAAATAAGTACAGACAAAAAGTTAATGGAGAAAAGCTCAGTAATTGGTGTTCACAAGTCATGTAAATATTTGTAAAACATATTTTGTCTCCCAATAACATAAGTGCCATACTGACCTGAATCTGCCTGAGCCTCAGGGCATGGGCAGGGTTTATAATTCTGTGATTAAACCTGGTGCTGTTTGAGTCAAACAGGCAATGGAATTTGTAAGGCTCATGGATCAAAAATTGACTGATGTTCTTTGCACATATTTATAAAAACATCACAAGAATCCAAAACAACCTTCTAGTGGGGCATTTGAGAGAAACGGAAAAGAAACAAAAAAGCTGCATTTGCATATCTGCAAACTTGTGTAATGATGGGCAATTTTTCTTTTTTTTTTCCAGTTTCTCATAAATATTAAATTATGTTTATACATTAAAGTGCATTTGAATTTTTTTTTTTTTTGACCAGTAGATTTGACATAATTCACACAGGTGTGATAATAAAATAATTTTTTCACTTCAGTGTATCATTCCCTTGTAAATTCAGTATTTAAATTTTAGGACTTCATTCTTTAAAGTACAGGCCAATTAAATTGTTTAGGATCACAGAAGTTATTTCAGAAACATATATCTCACGAATTAAAAGCTGAGGTACATCAATATCAATTAAATCAGGATAACTTTAATAAATAGGATCCATTTAAGATTGTCATGATGTTTTACCTCTCTTTAATGCTTGTTAATTGAAATCCTATGTTTGACTAAAAGTAAGCATCTGCTGTCTGGCAAATGTTTTCATTTAAGAATGATGTGACTGTATGTGATACAATCTGAGATGATTCACAGATTGCATACAGGTTTCTATGTATTTCTTCCCATTAGCTCATTTTCCTTAGGGAAAAGAGGTTAAAAAAAAAAAAAAAAAAAAGAAGAGAAGTGATGTTTTGTAGCATATTTGCTGCCCTCTGCTTTTGTACAAGTTCAAATTGTGTGTTTTAAATGGTTGAAATCACAGTTTTCATGCTCAAATTCTGTAATAGAATACAATAATCAGATTAATTCAGTAAGGAAAACCAAGATTTATTTTGTAGTGTCCAGTAGAGAAAGTCTCATAGAATTCCTCTGAGCCAATACTTTTAGAGGAGTTAAGAGATTTTCTTTTAACTTTTCCAAAGTAGTATTGGTGTCTTTCTTTCAGACTTTGTTTGGTTTTTTTTAAATCTATTTTGCTGCTCTATAAGTCATAAAACTATGCTAGAATTGCAGACTGGTTTTCAACTAATTTTCACAGCAACTATTCTAAACATTTTTTGTGACGGACAAAGTACTCCTAACAGTTTTCTGAGTAATTTAGCTGCTTTCATGTAGGACCTGAAGTTCACAGAACATCAAGGTTATCCTTTAGCTTTAAAACCAGAGTGCAAATAATTATTGTGTTGCAACTTCTTCGATAGAATTAGGTGTAATAAAGATGAGATTCACATCATAAAGGCAAATTAGACCTGGCCAGAACCAGCTCACTGTAATAATTTGAAGCTGGTGACAAAGTCAATACAAATGATGGTTTTGAAAAAAGCAAACAAAGAAACCCCATAATTCTGCTGGGATTAAAGAGGTCTTAATTCTTTCACTATACTTGTCTATTGGTCCATATGGTATTCATGTAATTTATCACAATATGAGCAAAGTAACATAAGTGTCACTTCAGCAGCATCAGGGAAGGGAATACAGCTGTGGAAACAGCAATAGAAAGAAACATGCAAAAATCAAAATTGCTCTGGCTTGGACGAGCTGTTGCTAAAAGCCTGCTGGATAATTCACCTGATTAAAATGGGATCTGAACGCTCGTTTTTGTAATTCCCTAGATGGATGTATTGGACAGACTGGGAGGAAGATGAAATAGATGACAGCGTGGGGAGGATTGAGAAGGCCTGGATGGACGGCTACAGCCGGCAGGTGTTTGTAACATCAAAGATGCTCTGGCCAAATGGTTTAACTCTGGACTACCGTGCCAACGTGCTGTACTGGTGTGATGCCTATTATGATCACATTGAAAGGATCTATTTGAATGGGACTGACAGAAAGGTAAAAGAGAAATGCTGCTGGTTTGCCACAGGCATGTTCTTTCTCTGGATTTTATTGTGTTACGTTAAAAATGCTTCCCAAGGTTTTTAAAGTCTGCAAAGCCCTGCGGCGTGTCCGGCGTCGTCGCTGTCGGAATGATGGTGGCAGTCTCGAGTGAGAGACTGAAACACAGCTTAGGGTGTTCCTCTGTGCTAAGTGACACCAAACCTGATTTCTTTTTTTTTTTTTTTAATCTATTTTTTCTCATGTGGCAATCAGTTATATTTTGTTTGAGCCATGAAGCTGTAAAGAGTTTTTCAGTAGAAAAACCTGTATTTTTTTGGCTTTGCCAGAGAGAGGTTTTTCCTTGAACTTCGCTGGACGAGCTGGTTTTGATGAATCTCTGTGCCTCTTTTGAGCATTTGTGGTAATACTCAGAGGGGCAGAACTCAACAAATGCTGTCAAAGATGGAGAGAGATTGTTTTGGTTGTTACTAATGCCTGTACTAGGCAGATACAAGTCTGTGCAGACATTCTGTGTGGGTTTGTAGAAGCAACAAGCACAGAATAAGACACTTTGAAAATCGTTAAAGCTTAGACTGGAGTCTGATGATTTGGGCAAGTTTTACCATCTGCTTCATAAAATTAGTGGCTGGTGAATAATAAGAAGCACCTGTCTTTACAGGTTTTGTTTTGAAGTGTGTCACAGAATTTTTTTTTTTTTTTTTTTTTTAATCCTAGGATATTGAAAAAATACATAACTGTTTGAATAAAATTTATGTAGCCAAAAATAACTAGACGATGCTTGCTTTTGATGCTTAATCATTTGTATTTAATTATAGGATTTTTTGGTCAAAATTTAACTGGACCAATCACATCTTTATTTCTTTAATACAGTGAAGATTTTGGGGGATGGGGAGGTCCTTAATTCCACCAATAGCTGTCAGATTACTGACTGATTAATTTGGATCAAAAGCAGTTCACTGAGATGAGGAGTTTTGACTAAAAGAATTCCAAGTTGAAAGAGAAAATGTGAAGGGCAAAAGAGGATGTTTTTTGTCAATCATCTCAAAGTCGTATTTTAGTTGTCTTTATCGCCATGTTCTCTTGGGTTTGAGTCTATAAACAGACAAGGTGGGGCATCTGAGGAACTGCTTCCTTCTCTCTAGAGGCAAGGTAGAAACAGGCTCTTGGTTCAAGCAGGGATCCCAGCCAGAAGAAGGAGATCAATGACTCCAAACTAAATCTGCTGGGATAGAATCACAGGATCATAGAATTGTTTATGTTGGGAAAGGCCTCAGGATCTTCAGACCCAACCCTTAACCCAGCACTGCCAAGTTCATCACTAACCATGACCCTAAACCCCCCCATCTACATCTTTTAAATCTATCCAGGGGTAGTGACTCCACCTGTACCTGTGTTGTCTGATGGGGGCCACTTAAAGTGAATTTATATGAAGTTTTTTGAAGTTAGATATTGCTGCTGCTTCACAGAAGGGCTTTGCAGTCTTTATTTAATTTTATTGCAACAGGTTGTTATATTTGGGACAGTAATTATCTCAGTTTTCCTATTTCCTGTTTTACCTTCTCTGAAAAATTAATAATTCTTTTAACCTTGCTGATGCTCACCTACCACTAATTAATTGCAGGTAGTCTACAATGGAAAAGATTTGAATCACCCTTTTGGACTGTCACATCATGGAAATTATATATACTGGACAGATTACATGAATGGGTCAATTTTCCAGTTGGATCTGGTAACAAGGAATGTGACACTGTTGAGAAGTGAGAGGCCACCTTTGTTTGGGCTCCAGATTTATGATCCACGCAAACAGCAAGGTATTTAATGCAGCTTCTCCAGAGCTCTGTTATAAAATGATATTTTCCCTTACAGTCTCCAAGTACTTTGAGGTAACTGGATGAACAAAAATAGAAAAACAAACATGGGTTGTGGCGTGAGAAAGATGTTCTCCAACGTTTCAGTCCATTGATGCAGAAATTGAGCCTCTCATAAGTACTGAAAAGTAAAAGAATCATAGCATTATTCTTGTCTGAATTCCTTCTGTGCATTCACAGTGCCTTTATTGCCCTTTTTCCTTGTGAGACCAAGAAATGCTGTGCAAGTATCAGTTGCAGTGGGTAGCATATGTGCATTGGCTCAAAGATATAAAATATATGATTACATTTACCTTTTCTTAAATGAGATCATAGATTCTGCCTGTATTTTCCTTTTCATTAATTTTCTCCCTCATCTTGTACTACATCAACACTGTATGTTGCACAGAGTAAAAGTAGCTCTTTGAAAGTAGTGGAAAAATCCATAGTTGTTGCTACTTGTATCAGCAGAGAAATGAGATAAAAGCCATAGGTTTGCATGGATGGAATTTAGAAAATACAAGTGCTACTATACAGGTAAAGTTAAAAATGTGTTTTACTCAGGAAAACTTTGCATTCCATTTACTACATGAAGTGTTCCTATGAGTTGTTGAGTATTTGCTCTCTGCAGTGAAAATATATTTCTAGTTAATGTCTGCCACCAAACGTAAAAATGAGTGTCAGGAATTAGTATAGCTAAAATACTGTTTAAAGATTATATTTTTGCTGTTTAAAAGTTTCTCTTTTCTGATATTGTAGCATCTAAATTTCCTCTACCTAAAGCAAGCTAGTACGTATAGCACTATGCTATGTCAGGGTTGCTGCAACAGCATTCATCTTATCACAGATGCTTTTCAGGGACTCTCTCTTACTTTCAAAAACGTGTAAAAATATACCTCGTTTGGAGCTTTTTTTTGGATTTATTGTGGGTTTTGTTTCGTTGGTGTTTTTAAGGCAAAATCTGGTCCCAGATCTACCCTCAAGGTGGCCAAATTTCAGAATGCTGTGCCTGCTAATAGAAGATGCGGTGTTTGCTTTCAATACTTCTGCTGCTTTATTCAGTACTCAGAAAATTCCTTTATTTTTCAGAAAAAAAGGGACATTTAATGCAGTTGCTGTTAGCTTCCAAATAAGCTGACACCAGAGGGAGAAAGTATTGCCTCTTAGACAGTTTTGCTGAATGAGCTAAAGTCTTAAGGGAGAGAATTTGGCTCGTTAATATATTCTTTGTTTGAAATTGTAATTGGAATTTTGTAAGCTAACTGCAGCCTTTAGGAACTTCCCTTTCTGCCATGCTCAGTGAGGTTGATATTGCCATTGTTCCCAAAGGAGCATAAACATTTATTTTAAAGAAACTGTTTGTGTGTGTGTGCATGTTTTTTCTTCTAAAAGAGCAGGCTCAAGGCTGAATTTTGGTACAGAGAAAACCATAGCAAACCATTTTATAGATGAGTTGTATATTAAAGATTACATGCACATACCTCAGAAACTTTTGGCTGTGATGTTTTGAGGTGACTGCTTTGATGCTGCTGATACTATCACTGTCTACACAAGCAGAAACTGTGTCACTTCATTCTGGCATAGTTCAGTGCAGACTGGCATTTTTATCAGGGGGACTTTTCCAGGATCCTGTGCCAGTCCTGCTTTGCTTTGTGCTTTGGGCAGCGATGTTAAGCTTTTGGGATCTCCTCAAGGAGAGGTGTTTTTCATTGTCTCTCCCTCATGGGGCATGATCCTCTTGTAGAGGAATGGGTTTCACCTTACTTCCTTAGGCTTAGTCTTTGGGTCTCTATGCATTAGGAATCCTGATAAATGGGAAGGTGAAGCATAGTAATCATAGGAGTTGGATTTACACTCAGAATATGACCCTGCCAAGGCCTGCAGGTATTTCCACTGCCTTGAAAGGCTGGATTGCTACTTACATGTAAATAATTCCTGTGTAAGTGCATTCACAGCAGTTAAAGGAGCCTCTTCCGAAATCAGCTAATGTTTTAACTCCCCAGATTGCAAAGAAGAGCTTGAGCACCTTCTGCTGCTCTTCATGCGTGGAGGGTGATCCCAAGAGTGGGCTTACACAATTTAACAGTACTTGAGGTTAGGTTAATGAGAAGGTACAAATGCAATAAATACTTCAGTTCATCTATTAACTAAGAAGATTAAAAAAGTGTGCATGGTTGCCATCATTTTTTTTTTTTTTTCTGAGAATGATGATTGAGATGCAATCACGTTGTTGGTTTAGCTCTGGCCTAATTTTTTAGCTAATTAAAATTGAATTGGCCTAATTTAATCACATGCAATCGACAGGGCAGCAGCTGCTTTTAAAAGCTGTCAAAATATGAAAAATATGATAATAGGTTCGAATGTATTTTAAAATTTTGGATCTATTTTAAGAACACCCATATAAAATAGCTGTTATGAACTGTAGTCAAGGAAATTTAATTTCCCAAATACTTGATAGCTTTACAGGTTCTACAGCTTATTCAATAAAGAGGCTTAACCTGTTTGAACTGTGTTTTGGGAGACATTTCAGCCTAGGAGTCTCTTCAGCAAGACTGATGGGACTGAAGGTCTCATTGCACCTTCAGGTTGAAGACTGCACTTTATAAAGCTTTTTATCTCGGATCTTTTTGCTTTAACTCTTGGTACTTCTATTTTCCTTGTCATTATCCCCTCTTTTATCACTTTACTTAGCACGTAACCCACTGTGCAGGAGTTTGTCATCCCAATTATGAGGTTAAGTAGGAGCTTTTCATCTTCAAGATGGACCAGTTGACTTTGATCTAGTGATTTAATTTTTGATGTTATTTATTCTAAGCTTGCATTGGGCTTCAGAATCATCATGGCTTTTCAATGCGTTTTCTATATTTGTCTGAAATAGTCTTTTCTGTAGGCTTATTCTATTTTAGTCAGCTGACAAAATCAGGTACATTCTTTAATTAAATCACTGCAAATGTTTTGATTTTTGCTATTTAATGTTGGAGTCACTTTTGAAGATTGAATTTTGGTTTGTTTATTTCAGCAGCTTCTGAGAACTTTTTAAATCTTTGTGTTACTGACATCCTTTGATTTGTACAATGATGGCCCTGTAAAGATGGGGAGACTTTCAAGGCTAATTTTTTTGAAGCTGTGTTTTACGTAAGGTTTTCCAGAATTTAGACTCAAATATGTTTCTTACATTTTTGATGTTTTGTTCATATTATTTTGGTTTTGGTGAGCATAGATGGAATAGTTGATTTTTGTAGGTCATAGTCTCAGACTTGATGTCAGGATCCAATAATGTGTATTAAGTGTCCAGTCTAAGATCTGTCTAAAATTGTGACCAAGCCCTCAAACTTCACAGAGAATTCCTGTTTTCCCTGTTGATGTGTTTTTTCCCATCTCACTCACACCGTGTCCAGTTGAAGTACAAGTACCACAATGGCCTTTCACATCATTCTCTATTAATCATTTTGCACAAATTTATTTAAAAGTTCAGTGGGGTTTTAATGAACTGTAGATGCATTTTCTTCTAAGAAATGTTGTGTATGATGGATCAGAAAAAGTACAGGAAAAGGTTATTAAGCACTGCTCAAGGTCTGTATTGTAAGATGTATCAAGCTACATCTTAAAATTAAAAAAAAATTTCAAAATCTTAAATTATTTGCTCATTATCTGATGGTCATTTGATAATTTGAAGACATTTCCCTGCACATGCAGGAATGGCTCTGATGGGACAGTTTAACATCCAGGTTTATAGCTCCATGAAAACTTAATATTTTATTTTCCATGAAAAGTGAAGTGAGGAGCTTTGAGGAGAGGGAATTGTGTGGGGTCTGTTTTAGCCCAGGAAGCTGATGAATGTTTTGTACACCTTTAAAAGGAGGAGCTGCTTCTTACTAGGACAGGAAGGTGAAAAAAAAAAGGCAGTTTTAATTTAAAGGTTCAGCAGAAATGAAGTTTTATAGCTTGCTTGATCATTATCATTTCTCACCAACACCTGGAATCAGCAGAGCTTTGCTTGTGAGAGGCTGGGTGTCCTCAGCAGAGCAGATCTAAGCAATTAGGTCATGACCAAAGTGACACAAACAGAAATTGTGACATTTGTGGGCTCTCAGTGACTTTAAGTGTGGGTGCCTCAGGAATGAGGTGGTGAGAATGCAGCAGCCCTTGGTAGATGGTTAAAACACCTGGCAGCTGTCATTGTCTTCATGGGAACAGCTTTGGGAAAGGAACAATAACATGGAAAACAAAGCAGAGCAATGGCAGATGTGTTCAGAAAAGAGTTGTGGAATATTTGTCTGTATTCTGTCATAGATCTCTTTGTACTTTTAATTTTTTTCCTTTCTCTTTTTTCTTGATCTGCATTTGTAGCCTCATTGTTTTAACGTGTACAGATGCCAATTAACTTCAGAACATTCCTTTATCTACTGTTTGATTCCTTGAAGCCAGTATGTGCATGTGGCTGTGCCAGATATTTTCCAGTGTTTGTTCCCCTCATAAAACAGGGAGATAGAATGCTGTGAGCTGATGGTGCAGTTTTTTGTGGGGTTTTATTATTATTGTTATAGAATATTGCAACTTGTAACTAAATATGTTTAAATATTGTAACCCACAGTAACCAAACTATGAGAATAATGTGCTTCTAACACGAGAGGAAAGTAATTGCAAAAAATTATTCATCTGTTTATGTTCCTAAAGAAAAAACTGATAAAAAAAAAAACAACAAATAAAAACCATCCTAAAAACTCCATTGTTTAGTCCTAGCATGGCTGTTAGTTTTAAAGTTGCTTTTTATTTCTTTTCCCAGGTGATAATGCCTGTCGTGTTAATAATGGAGGCTGCAGCACTCTTTGTTTGGCCATTCCTGGAGGCAGAGTTTGTGCCTGTGCTGATAATCAGCTTTTGGAGGAAAACAGTACAACCTGCATGAGTAAGATTCTTACAGAATATCTGAGTTGATGCTGCTGTTAAGGGATCGAGTCAGACCTGAAAACAAAACCAGAAAGTGTGGCCTCCTAGAGGTTCTATGAGACAAAGAAATATTACTTGAATGAAGGTTCTAGTTCAAGACAGTTTACAGACTATAAAAGATTTTCCAAAGAAGACAGAATATCAAGTACACTATTTAAGGATAAAATGCATTGGAAAATATTTCAGCATATCTGATATGATAAAGCACTTAAATAGTTCTCTGAACTCTTTTAAAAATATCAGAAATTGATCCATATAATTTTTAAATTAAATATATATGATCAGTTTTCAGATTATTCTACTGACTAAGTATCTTAAATGGAAATCTGACATTGAAATGTTCATGATGAAACTGTTCATAAAACATGTCAGGCAGATGTATTTATATATAATAGGTTCTGACACAGAGTGTGCAAATATTGCTGTCTTTGATCTTTTCTTTAGATATCTTCCTTGAAACAATGATAAAATTTGGTATAATAAAAGGTGCGATTTTCAATTAATATAATAACTTGCCAGGTACCACACGGTTTTGTTTTGTTGTTTTTTTAATGTTTAGACTTGGTGTTTTTAACTTTCTAAAAATTTTCTCATTTTTTTCTAAGTCTCTTTGATCTATTTCTTGAAGTGAAGTGTGTAACATTTTGCATGAGTCTCCAGCAACAAGTTTAGTAGAGATGAGCAAAGCATAAGGATTATTTCATAACATGATGAACATTATGGAACTTGCAATGACCTTGGATTTGACCTAAATGCATGGAGAGCAGAGCCATCGGTGGTGTTAAAAAAGCCCTGCTTTTCCTTTTTAGCAGAAATTAGTGCAAGGTGGACTCCTCAGTGGAAAGATGGAATGCAGGCATTAGGATGAGAGGCTAGAGACTGGAATGAGGCAGGTTTCCTGCTTTTTCCCCAATACACATCACTGCCTGGCTTTTTCCAAGGACTCTGGTATTCCCCATAGAGTCCTAGACTGATGTGTGGCATTTACATGTGAAGCATTCTGAACCTGATGTTGAGAAATACATCTGCCAGGATTTATCAATAAGCTCGTAGCTTGCTACTTAACTCTACCCCAGCAGAATTTTATCCTTTCTTCTCTGCCAAGTCTGTACCAGTGCATAATGCAGGTGTTTGAGTTGTTGCTTGGATACAAGAATCAGCTTTTTAGTAATCATTTTCTATTCCTAAATGTGCACCAGAATTTGGCCAATGTCTGTCAGAATATTTCCTTTTTGCTGTTGATGAGGTATTGCAATATTTTTAACTGATATTTTTACGCTGTAATCGAAGCACCAATTTAAAAATCAGTTTGAGTGCCATTCTGTTCAGAGTTTTTCCATTTATTAGAAGTACTTTCCTTCAACCATGCACTCAGATATGTGTGCCACTACAGGCTGCAGGTGGAATCCCCTCAGACACGCCGACTTTACATAAAAATGTTCTGAAGAGCAAGAGCAAGAATTGATATGTATTTATGTAGGGGCAGTGTTGCATTGTGGGTCTGTCAAGCAGATAAAGAGATGTGCTTGTTGGATGTTTTTCCCAGTTAAAGAGGGAGAAGTGCTGCCCCAGCTGTGCAAGGCTGAGCAGTTCCAGTGCAGCAACAAGCGCTGCATCCAGGAGCGCTGGCGCTGCGACGGCGACGACGACTGCCTGGACGGCAGCGACGAGCACTCGGAGATCTGCTGTACGTATGCATTTGCCTTTTCACCCACAATCCATGCCTGATTTCAGGGATTGCAAACAAAACAGTGCCAGCCAAACAAAAGCAATCATCCTTAAGCCATTCACCCAAATCTTTCCTTTCCTTCTTTTCCTGCGTACGGTAATAGTAGCCCTTCCAAATCTCGCTGGGGCACTCATTTCATAGCACAGTGCAAGAGCAGCTGTTTTTGGGGTTGGCATCGTCATTGCTGATTCTTTGAATATTGGTGTTTTTTGCTTTGTTTTCCACTATTTCTTGCACGGGTCACAGCATAACTCCTGATGGGAGGGAATGGAAAAAGGGAGCCAGGCTTTTCTTGGTAGTGTCACCAGCAGGACAAGAGGTCATGGACACAAACTGAAAAGCATTAATTTTATCTGAACATCTGAAAGATAATGCTTTTTTACTGTCAGACACTGGAACAGATTGCCCTAAGTGGTTGTGGAGTTTCTGTCTGTGGAGATGCTCAAAACATCTATGGATATGGTCCTGAGAAACCTGCTCTATCTGGCCCTTCTCGAGCAAGGAGTTACACCAGGGGATCTCAGCAGGTCCCTTCCAGCCATGAAAATTTCTGAGATTTTATAATAAATTTCTTAAAAAAAACCCCCAAAAATCCTCAGGAAAAAAAGAAAAGAAAAACAACCCAACCAAAAACCCCCACAAACAACCAAACCAACAAACAACCCCCCCACCAAACACCCACCAAGAAAATCAAACGAGCAACAAAAGAAAAACTCAAGTCCTTACACCACTTCCAGTATTAAATTAGATGTACTTTGTCTTTGAAGTTACAGTTTTACAAGAGATGAATTTTTTTGCTGTATAGGAGTGCCACTGTTGAAATGAAAAATAATAGAAAATGTACCAATTATGTACCTGTCGTTTCTGGAAGATACTTAAGTAGCTTGCTATAAAATTAGTGTTGCAGCACTGAGAATTCTTTTCTTTACTCTGTTTGTCGCAATGCTTTCTATTTCTGTCCTTAGATAATTTCTCTAAACCAAATCTCCTTTACAGAAATGAAAGTACATTATTTCTCCCAATCAATTGCAGACATGAACACTCTTCTACTCTGCACTATTGTTCTATGTGTCTGAAAACTCTTACCATAGTGTCTCTTTCTTATCTCTTTGAGACCAAACAACTCTAAACTGTTCTGGGTTTTTGTTAGTATTTTCTTGTCAGGTTTTTGGGTTTGGTTTTTTGTTTTTGTTTTTTTCCCCAGTAGATTATGGCAGGGTTGTTTAGATTTCATTGCTGATTTCTGAAGTGATCCTTGGGGTTGGATGTCCAAAACTGGATGTGTGTATTTCTGGTGAGGCATTTGTGGAGCTGGTTAGGCTGAGAGAATGTGTTTGTGAAGCGTGATTGTTTATTCTTCCTTGAGTAAATCTTGCCTGCTTCACACAGGCCTGATGCTGCTGATACAAACTGATCTTGTGATCCTCTGTAATGCCTAGACCTTTTCCAATATGGCTGTTAAATGGCCAGTTTTGGACTTGTTTTGTTTCATTGTGGTGGTATTTTTGGCTTTTTCTTTGGGTTGGTTTTTTTTTTTTTTAGCATTAATGTACTACTCCATGTAGTAGCCACTGCTGATTTCAGTAATATTTTTTAAAATGTTTTTCTACTTCTGAATTTTAGTGCTTACTCTCATTTTGTTTTGATACTGGGGTTTCTTGCACTTCAGTTAAGGAGCTCAACTAATAAAGACAGTGAGAAGGAAAATCTTTCAGCAGATTTGACTTGATTGTCTTTTAAATTAGTGGAAGGAAGACCAGTTCATTGATCAAAGCTTGTAATTCTCTGAGGATTTATACAGATATAAATGAAATCATAACCTGGTCTTAAACCCGAATGTGATCTATAGTTTACATGGCCAGTGTGATAACATTGATCTCTTCTCAGCAGTTGCCATGGTAACTCCAATAGTTCTTTACAAGTTTGAAATGTTTGCAATTTTGAGTAGAATACACACATGTTACTAAATATATATGAGCAAAAGCTTAACTACCATTTAAAGCAGTATCTGTGTCAAGTATTAAAGTCAAATTTTAAAAAAAAATAAATCTTCAACTTGTGGTTTTGTTACTTGGATGCTTCCAGTTTTGTTCTCCAGTCACATTGCAAACTAGGTGGCTTCAGAAGGATGAGATTTGGGGCACCTTTCTGCTCAGATTGTTAATTAATCTCTACTTCCTGTGTTTCTGCACCCTGCACACAAACCACTCAGGGAGGGTTCATGTGCTATTGATATCACCCTCACTCTGCGCCGTCTTCAGTTGGGAGAATAGGCAGAAAGGTCAAAGATAAAAGCTGCTGAAATGTCAAGGATAAGCCTGCAAGACATCCTTTCATTTTAAATATCCTTTGTTTCCAGATGTATGTTAAACTTTAAAAAGAGACTGTGGATGGCTGAGTAGGTGAAAAATAGCTGGAGATTATTTTTAACCCAGCGTTTGAAACCATGTGCAGTTTACTGTTCTTGTCAAGATTGAGATGAGCAAGACCTGCTAATAATAGATGTTGTTATTAGCATGAAAGAAGCAGAACATAAACACTACTACGGTTGCAAGAGTAGGCCAATAGTATTTCCATAAATTCTGTGCATTCAGCTTCATCCTTTCCATGAGAATTGGTAGCCAGCAAAAACATGTTTGAGAGATATCTTGTTCCCTGCTCAATACCAGCCTTTTTTTTTTTTTGTTTGTTTTACACCGTGTTGCATATTTCACTTTTTGACACCTACAATTTCATGGTAAGTAAACATCAGATCTATATGTGGCCACTGACAGTAATGTGCCTCATTTTAGAAGCATTTTATGACCTGCCCAAATCCCTGCTCACTGTGGTATCATATTTTGGATCTGCACTTAGCAGCTTGCATCTGTTCCCTTCGGTGTTTTCCTTTGTTTATTTGCACTTTAGTTTGCAAACCTCATCGCACTGCTCAAATGTGATCAAGGACATCTTTCTTTAAGGAAATAGCAACACTATAAAATGCTGCTACCTTTTATCACTTAATAGAAGAGGATCTCCATATTGGCATCTTTACTATGTATTATTTAATTTATGATTGAAGTACTGCAATATTTGTAATTGACTGGTTTGCTGAACAATCTTTATGTCATGGCAGTTATGTATACAGGATAACCACACTAACTGCATCACCAGGGAATACCATTTAATGTGTTCTTTTCACAGATTTCACAGCTGTTTTTCTCAGATTATTTTCTTAGGGAAAAAAAAAACCCTCTCTTTTTTTCTCCACAGTCAATCATAGTTGTCCTGATGATCAGTTTAAGTGCCAAAATAATCGCTGCATTCCCAAGAGGTGGCTTTGTGATGGAGCTAATGATTGTGGTAATAACGAAGACGAGTCAAGTAAAACTTGTGCAGGTAAAAATTTTACTTGGTTGTGCATACAGGTTCTCTAACTTCAGTTCCATAAATAGTTCAGGACTGGTTTGAACTGAGCTGAACCAGTCTGCTACTTGTAATCTGATTATTGACGTTTTAAATGAATTCAGATTTTGATGCCACCAAGGCTGGAATACAAATTGTATTTTACTTAATCCATGTGCTTGACTGTGCTTTCCAAAGTAATTCAGCTCTTAATCTCTCCATATGGGTCGACTGTCAAAGCAATGCTCAGGTACAAACTTTGAGGTACAAATCTTTTTTGGCAGTTATAATTTTTTTTATTAACGTGCTGTGATGGGTGCCATGTCATGAGTAAATTTTATTTTTGCTCATTTAGTTTATGCATAAGTAGTTATTCATTTTCCACTCAGTGTCTTGAAATTCTTTTCATTTCTGAGTTATTAACTGGAGAGTGGGTTTTTAAGGAAATAGCAAGATGAAGATTGTTTACTGATTCCACTGTAGTAAATCATGGAATTCCCAGTCTGCCCCTTGCTTGTGTGGATGTGATGTTTAGTGCTGGTTGCCAGAGTACACTAAACAAGCGTTAAATCTCGAATATGCAAAATGCCAGCCATCAACAAGCTGATGACTGTTTTGAACTTAAGTGCAGTGAAACACAGCCCTCATTGTATATTAAAATATTCCCTGATGTCTTATTGCCTTGATATTCTTTTATATCCAACTGTTTGCTTGTAGGGTGAGAGTGTAATTTGAAGACCATTTTTTTTTACCTCTGTGTCAGTTGGCTGTGGATTGAATTTTGTATTCTTGTTTTTCCATTTATTCCTGCAGTGGCAAACACTGTCAGTGTTAAAAAAATTACTTCTTTGAAATATTTTCAACTTTTATTCCTCTTTTGTGTTTTGGGCTACTTCTATTAAGAAAAATGAAAATGGTAGTTGAAAATAACAAATGAAGAAATACTCTTTCAGTTACTGGGGTTTTTGACATATCAGCCGTTTTTTTAAAGTGCAGAATAATATCCAGGTGAACTCTAAAAGCTTAAATTTGGAATAAAAATCTGTGTTTCTATCACTGGCATTATTATGGGTTCACATTTTAAATAAACAAAATTATACGTAATGACAGTTTTCTATGCTAGCTTTTTAGTGGCATTTTACTATTCATCAGCTTTCAAAGTAATTTCTGTAGTTACATAGCACAAATTCTTTTAGTGATCCTTATTTCTTGAGAAGAAAGACATGCATTGATTCCTTTAATGCATGATTACAGTTAAGTGTTTGCAAAGGCAAGAATGATAAGAACAGTGAGGCCAGGCACATCACACACAGGCTAATTCCCATTTTCCTGTGTAAATACGAATTTCACAAGATCATTGTTCATGGTATGGAATACAAGTTGTTAATATTCCAACTGGAGGGCATTTTTATGCCCTGATTTTTGTTTTCTTCAAGCATTACTGTTATTTAATCGCACATTAATGCTCTTCTACCACCTAGTTTTGCGTAATTATACATAGAATTTCATGGTCTTTTGTGAGGAAGAAACCACTAAGAACTCCACACAGCAGAGGTAGAACACAGCCCTGCAGATGACCTCAGTTTTCTCTGAAATCAAAGGAGGTGAATGATGTTTAGTCAGAGCAGGGGAAAGGTGCAGCAGGCCAGGAGGTGCCCTCCAGCCCTGCAGCTTCTAAAATCAGGCACCCACCACGAGACCTAATGGATCTAGTCCATTTCCCTTGTATTTTTGGAGTGCTTTGTCTTGACAGCAAGAACTTGTCAGGTTAATCAGTTTTCTTGCGGGAATGGACGGTGTATTCCAACATCATGGCTGTGTGACAGGGAGGACGACTGTGGAGATGGAACCGATGAAATGGCATCCTGTGGTAAGTGGATTTTTCTTATGGGGGGGGAAAAAGTAAAATTATTCTGTAAAATATAAAATATATAAAGATCTCTTTTCACGTGAACTGAGCTGGTAATACTATTTCTGAAATGGCAAATAGAATTTATTTAGTTAATAAATAAATCCGAAGCAAATGCAGCATTTTCTGTTTAATGAGTTTTTAACTACAATACTAAATATGCAGATTTATCAGCACTTTTTTAATTTACAGCCCATTATCAAATGCTGTCACCCTCAAAAATTATTCTTTATCTCCGTTGCATACCTCTCCACGTGGACCCCCTCAGCATACCCTAGATGTCAATAAAATCAGCCTGTTTCAAGCCTCAACAGAAGAATATTTGATCTTGTAGTTTTCAGGAAAAAAAAAAAAAATTTCTTGGTTTTACCATGAGAGAGTATCAGCAGCTGTGCTGACTGCTGCTTTGCTGAGATACTGCAGAGAGGGGTGTGCTCTCTCTAATCAGCTGCTTCCAAACAATTAAGGATTTTAATAGTCATTTGTTTTGCAGGGCACGGGTAACTGCTGTGAGTCTGAGAGCACAAGGGTCAATGAGCTGTCTGCAGATGCAGAATCACAGAATATGATACATTGCAGTGTGGAATCACAGGGTGGTTTGGGTTGGAAAGGACCTTAAAGACCATATTGTTCCAACCCCCTGCCATGGACAGGGACGCCTCCCACTAGACCAGAGCTCCAACCAAACTGGCATTGAACACTTGCAGAGATGGGGCATAAAATTAAGTTATTTCATGAGTAAAAATAATAATATTATCAAGGTAGACTTCTAATTGCCTTGCTTCAAATCAAGTGAGTTCAGTCGTGTACAGATGAGTGATCCCAGTGGATTTGTATTTTGCAATCTCCAAAGTTCTAATTCTCTGTGTAATGGCACAACACTGGCTCAGTGCTAGAACAGTTTCTCTGCCTGTACCTCACGTTCTGGGTCACATCAGCAACACACAGATGTTACTGGCACCTCTGTAAGTCCTTCCCATGAGCTTTGTTCGGTATCCTCTCAGCTGATCTGGAATATTTCTCCAGATCTTTTAATCAGGATTTATTTCACTGGCTGTTTTTCCGTTTAGCCAAACTTTGCATGTATTCCATGTTTTAGAATCTTGTTTTGTTATTCTCAAGCACTGCGGCTGTGCAGATATGTCAAATATTTCATTTTTAATCCTGCCCTATAATTTGATCACTAATGGGCATGCTGATGGCATTTATTTACCCGTTCTGTTTAGTGGGAGATATTTCTTTCTATGAAACAATTTAAAATTCTTGTATCCATAAAGTCATAAGAGAGAAATGAGATTGGTGTCTGCTCTGTGGAGAGACATCACTGGAAGCCCAAGGGTCACCTTTCTTGGTTTCTCTGTCTCCGGGGCAGTCAGGACAGGGCTGGGTGTGGATCAGCTGCAGGATGTGCATCTTTTGCTGTGAAATAGGAAAGGACCATAGGGACAGTGAGGGGAAGTGTTGTGTATCATCTAGCATGTGAGCAAGAGCTGTGGGTAATGGTGAAGGCTGGGGCAAACTCTGGAGATGGTACAGAACATTCTTGGAAAGGCTGTGGTGGGCTGGGAGTCACCAGTTGGCTGCTGCTAGTGGTGGTGAGGGGAATCACAGTGCATTTTGATTAGCTTCCTTCCCTTTGTACAGGTGAACATAAAGAAAATGAAGTCGTGAAAGCATTCATGAGTGGAAAATAATCTAATCTACAAGTAAATTTGTGGAAAAATTATTTGAAAAAGCAAGATTAAAAGTTGCTTTCATCTTTGCTTGAAGCTCACAAGGCATATATTGTGGCTAAGCACTACTGCAGTTGCACACTTCGGTTATTTTTCCTGGAACAGATTTTTTTTGTCACTCGAAAGTGTTTGTTTAACAAAAAACCCCAAACAAGCAAACAAAAAAACCCATAACACCAAAACCCCCAAACCAGCAAACCCAAAACAAACAAACAAAACCCAAAACCAACCAAACAGAAAAAGAAAGAACTTTCTAGAAGTGACAAAGTGTTTTCATCAATGGTAGCTTTTCTTCCCACCCTTTTCTACTTTGAAGCAGGATAATCACCTTTGTTCAATGAAGTTCTTGGTGTTCTCTATTTAATTTTTAAATAAAAATTTGTTTTATTTTAAATTTACTATATAGATGCAGCTGGTTGGTTTAGTGCTTCATGTGTGACTCTTTTTAAGCCAAAACTTTCTGAGGTTCAGTAAAAATAAAGTGATTTCATTTCTCATCCTAAGAAAGTTTTATATTTATGTAGCATGTTTTTAAAAATTTAGGAAAACACTGCAGTATTTTCCAAACTGTTTAGCAGGTTAATAATAAATGCACACATCTACCTATGTCATTGGCTTTAGAAGAAAAAGAAGTCTGAAAAAATTCAGACTATCTTTAAGTTACTCTATGCAGAAGCATATTTGATAATTATAGAAACAAATATCTGTGTTCAATACAGATGATTCTTGGTGAATTTTATTGTCTCAGATTTCTACTACTTTCCTGGAATGCTTGGAGGAACTGCTTGTGAAGGCTGACATTTTAATTTTGGATTTTATTATGCCAGTGTAGAGTAACTTTATTTTTTGGCCGTTCTTTAGCTTAGTACTTAACCTTCTCATTTTATAGTGCTCCATTTCCTGTCTCTTGCTGGCAGTGCTGTTGCAATTGGAGAACCCTTATGTAAATAAGCTCAGGGAAAATAGAGTTTGTATCAGTCATCAAGCTATAGTTAGTGTTAAATATTAGCATGGTTAGTGGGAAAACCAACCCTGGTCTGATGGGAATGTAGGACTATGCCATTTGTCACAGAGTAATGAATTTCATGATCCATGCTGAGGAAGGGTAGGTTTTGGACAGTATTTATACTTTAAACCTTTTTTGTCTTATCTTTTTGGTGCCTCATCTTTTTCTCCTCTCCAGATTAGGTACCTGGAAGGTGCAAATGTTTGCTACAACACACTTGTGTAATTTATGCATAAAGGGAGGTGGCAGAACATTACTGAGGAAGATGTATGTTAAATAGTTTTTATTTCTCTTTGAACACTTTCACAGAATTCCCAACATGTGAGCCACTAACTCAATTTATCTGCAGAAATGGAAGATGCATTAGCAGCAAATGGCTCTGTGATTCAGGCAAGTATCAAGACCTCTATATCTGAAATGAATATGAGGGTTATCACATAAATATTGCTTTGATCTTCTTTTTTTCTGAGACTCATATTGTCTCTTTGGCTTGTAAGTGGTCATAGAATAAATAAAGCATTTTTAAATTACTGACCTGACCTAGAAATCAGCAACATTGAAGGTTCAGATAAGGAATGAGGCATTGGATATGGTAATAGGTACAAATACTGTATTATCTAGCATGAAGCATGATGATTCATTATTAAAAAAAAAAAAAAAAACAAACAAACAAGGAAAAGCAAAGCTATTTCTTATGAAAGTATTTTCTGTTTTTAGAAAACACCATGGTTTCAGTGACCAATCTATCTGATTTTTTGTTGTTTGTGGACAAGTTCAATTAAATAAATAGCATCCCTGAAGAGTGAAGGCCGGCAAGACTTTACAATGCATTTAGTTCTTTTGGCTGGAAGAGTACATATTTGAATGTTAAAATGAATCTCCTCTCAGAGCTGGTGGTGTGGGAGAGATGTCGCTCCAGTCCTAATAACATTGGGTTGGTCCAAAGCATTTGGTGTTTCTCTAATTGTATTTGTCTGACAGGAATTTTCAGCTGTAAATGGACAAATTCCCGAAATTATCACAGTGTGCTGACTGAACTTCTGTGCATGGAGACCCTTTAAAGCGTACCTAACATATTTATCTCCTTCTCCCTTGATGACCATGATCAAATTACGGGAATTGCCTTAAGACTGTTGTAATGACTGCAACATTAGGGTAATGAGAAACTGCAGTCCACGATTATTTATGGCCTTTCTTCTCTTTGCACTCTTGTAAACACACAGAAACGAAGTTTAATACTATTGAAAAGAAATTCATCAGGTTTTCATTTTGGTTTCTGTGAAGCTGTTTGTGTCTGTGATTAACTATCTTTGGTTATCACAGAGAATAAAGTAAACCCACCGTGTTTGAAATCCTGTGTAGGTACACACAGCCAAAGAAATTAAGAAAATCTACAGCCTTCTCATGCTTGCTGGTGCCTCTGACTGAATAACTGAGTAAGGGGTTAGACTATCCAAAATGACACAGCTGAGTGCTGTTGGGAAATAAGATTTAAGGTATTACATGCATTAGAAATAATTTGATGCTTGTGGGCAGTAAATATACTACTTTATTTACTGCACTTTTTTTTTTCCTCTTGCGTTTTTCAAAATTATTTTCCCTCCTTACATATTTTGTTTGGATATTTTATATTTCAAAATATTTTTAAATATTACCACTTGCAGATGATGACTGTGGTGATGGAAGTGACGAGCTGGGCTGCATTCACTCGTGTTCTGCTGATCAGTTCAGGTGTCAGAATGGCAGATGTATCCCAAGTCACTGGGCATGTGATGGTGACAATGACTGTGGAGATTTCAGTGATGAAACCAGAACAAACTGCAGCAGGGAAGGTTAGATTTGTTGTTGTTGTTGTTCCCACAGTTTAATACTTATAAACACAGAGAATACTTTTTTTATAAATACCTGACCTTCAGCCAATGGTAAAAAGAGAAGATGCTTTTAACCTCGGTAAAGGTTGGAATGGGAAATATGTCAAGTGCAATGTGATAACACAGAAGTGTATTATGGAAGAGGAATGCATTTGAAAACAGAATGGGTATTACAGTGAGATAAGTTTTATAGTTTTAGGGAATTATGCTAGATGTGATGTTTGTCTCATTACGGAGATGCATGCTGTCTAGGTGAAGAGACAGTAAGAAGCATTCATTAAGTTATTATTGATATTTTCTGGTTTTTTCATGCTCTGGAACAGTAGTACTCTCATTTTGGTGTAATGCAAGTCTTTGAGTTTGTGAGGTTTTCTTACATAAAAGCATTTTAACAAGCTACAGCCCCATTTAAATGCCATGCGTTGTAATTTTTTGGGTGGGGAGAGAAAGGAAGGATGCTTATGGCAAAGGAAAATCACATCAGAATGAGGGAATATCTTTCATATTTTTCTCCTAATGTTTTTTCTACAACAAAGTAATTGTGCACAATATTACTGGCCCCTTTTCATAAGTTTATATTCTAAATCTGGTTGCATGCCTCATACAAATACGTGAATTATCAGAATGCAAGCATGAGTGAAGTCCTTAATTTTTATATATTCACAAAAATACTTTTTATCTATCTCTATCAAAATGATTAGTCTGGAACTGAACAACCCACTTTTACCCCTGTTCATTTCCATTTTGAAACTTTAAGCCTTGCTCTAACTTTTTACGATAGAATACAAGAATGTAGATTACGTAGGGAAAAAACCCAACAAGATTAACAATGTTAAATAAAATAAAATGTGTATTTATAAACAGTGCTATAAGAATTTACTCAACTAATGCTTTTTGGTACAAGTAGGAAGGTATAAGTATGCCATTGCTTTAAAGTTCATGTCATTGTCGTTAGTATGATATTAAATAATAGAAATGGAGTCGTAATACTTTACGCAAAGAAAAGCAGGAATAAAATTGAAAAGGCCATAAGCTGGAAAATACTTAGAGAATTATGTATGTGATGAATAATTAAAATCTCACAGTAATTGTTCTTTGAAGCAGTCAGCTGAGTGAAGCTCCTTGCTGTGGAATTTGGAACAGCTCCAGCTGCTCTGCCAGTGCTGTAACAGCACAAACCAGGCACCTGTGGGGGCCTTGTTAGAGCACAGGTGTGACCTTTCAAGTTTGGTGAATTAGGAGATGGACCTCGTTAGGCAAAAATGGAGAACGAGGAAGGGTAAGGGAAACCAGCTTGAGGATTAAACACAGGGCTTATGAAGTGCCAGGAAAACTTCATCAGCCTTGGGCCTCCTTGCACCTCCAAACTCATTCCTGTCTGACAGATGTGAAGCAAGGAAATAAAAATTGGTATTGAGCCTGTGGTGGAGGGAGCAGTGAAGGAAGTGAGGAGGATTAAGAGTTTGCCTGAAGCTTTTGTTGGCGTGATGAGTTATAGGATGGAATAAGGCATTTTGAGTGTTATACCTGGGGACTCTGATTTTGGCTTTGGTTAGGAAGAGGATTCAAAGTCAATGTAGACTTGGAATGGAAGAAAACTCACACGAGCAAATTCTTCAATGTAATTCTTATTTTTCTAAGAAACTCCCTCTCCTGGAAGGTGCAGTGGAAGGGAATTTCAGTGCAGTCCTGATGGGAACTGCGTTCCTGAGCTGTGGCGCTGTGATGGAGAAAAGGACTGTGAAGATGGGAGTGATGAAAAAGGCTGTAATGGAACTCTGCGAGTGTGTGATGAGAAAACAAAGTTCTCCTGCAGGAGTACAGGTATGTGCTTGCAAATACATTTTCTTCTCACTTACTCAGTGTGTGTCTGTGTGAGTTTGTGTTGTTTGATCACATATCTACTCTTTAACTAGTGATTTTAATGCTTTATACTAAAAAGGTGAGGTTGCTTATTGTATTCCTACTAAGAAAATAATATTTTTTTGCATGTCCTGTTTTCTGATTTACAATATAAAATGGATGAGTTTTGACATTACTTAAAGCTGAAACCATTCTCTATGGTATTATATCAAACTAAATACTTAAAATAGCATATAATAGTACTCAAAAGTTCAATTTCCTACTCTTATTTCTGGCCCTAGAAGTAAGTTGAATAAAATGGTATAAATACTTGAATACTTTGAAGAATTATAACTACAGCACTGGAAATTTGAAGTGGAGTATTGGAAGAAAAATACATTCTTTGATTATGTTTAAAATCAATTTTTTTTTCTCTAAGTATACTTCACTAAAAGGTGCGAAAAGAATGTGGCAATCACTGCATGAGGATATTTTGTCAAATAATGTTTAGATGGAACATTTTTTTTTAACGGAAAGTCCACTTAAGGAAGAAATTAATATATGCCAGCACAATATTAATATTTTTTGTAATTTCTACCAAAGCTTTGTGTGATATTAGGACTAAAATAACTTTCACAGCAATATTTAATAAAGGCTATAAGAAGTAGTAATATTGTTGCCACTGGGCGACTACAATTATTGAAGGAAGGGAGAACCCATTCTAATCCCTGTGTTACAGCTGAGCAAAACAAATGTTGCAGACGAGTTGTGTTATCTCTGTTCAAAAGTATATTGCTGTTACTTAGATTTTAAAGTTATAAAAATCATAATGTGTGGGTAAAGAAATAGGGAATACTGAATTGCATCTAAATAAAACATTTCCTTTTGTGTTCTTACCATTTCCATAAAGATGTGTAGAATACGTACCATTTAAATGAAACACTTTCTACAAGTGAAAATGGATTATTCACTTCTAACAGAGTGGTCTGTTTCCTGAAACTGATTGATCGAAACCCTGATATAGGAAGTAGTCAGCACCAGGAGGAAGTGTATTTACTAGTGCCTAAATGGGGAAAAAGTAACACCAACCCAAATGGTAAAAGTGGAATTATTAGAGGGAAGAAAGGTGAAATCTCAATAGATGAGGTTTATTTTCATCAGCTTTATTTTCATTTAGAAAGCTGAGACAAGATGTTACTACTTTAGCTAAGGGAAAGCAGAGAGATAGGTTAGAGGCAGTGTGGAATACAAGATGAAATGTAGATTTTAGTTATTAGGCTTTATTACCTTTCAGAAATACTTGCTTCTTAGGCTGGGCTTTGGTTTCTTACTTATCCTGAATGATTTTTGATACAGAGAATGGAAAACCCTTTCTGGTGGTAAGATAAGGTTTTCCAAATACAGCTGCCATACCAACAGGAAACAGCAAGTATTTAAATTCAGCATAATTATCTGAATGAGTTGTCTTTTCAGCAGAGAACTCGAACCCCCTTTAAAAGACCACTGTCCAAACTACATTCCCAATTTTGCAGTCATGTGTAAGGAGGGCACTGTCGCAGTTTACAGGATGAAAGGTGGCTTCTCTGGCTGCCACATAGAAAGACAGCAAAAAAATTATTTTCGTCCAACATTTGATGAATTCAAGGGTATATGGTTTTGATTTGGAGGAAAATGTAATCTTACTTGTTTGTTGTGTAAAGAAACCACTTGAGCAACCAGTTATGACAGGCATAATTTTATCTTTTGCAATTTTCCTTCCTCCTGGAAAGAGCAAAACTGCCATTCTGGAGGAGGCATGTAGTAATGCACTGTAGCAGAAAACAGCAAAGGCAAATATGTGTTTAGCTACTTTTCAGTTTGTTCCATGTGGTTTGGACAAAGGAGTAATAATGAGTTTATGAGAAATAGTTACTGAAATGTTTCAGAAGAAATGTAACTTTCTAAAGAAATACTGCTGTCTGGCTTGCACATTTATGGCAGTTGTTCAGATGAGGAGGTACTGGCTAATTCTCTCCTCAGAGATTGCTAGGTGGTGACATCTGGTACAGAATGTGATGGGTCTGCGTAGGAACGTGTGAATGGAGGGAGCTGAAACAGCCAGTACTTCGGGAGGGAAATGGCAGCTGGTGAGAAGAGCAACAGCGAGATGTTACTGCTGAATTTTTGCTTATTTCTTTTCATTCCATGTCTGTAAATAGTAGCTGCAGGGTCTTTCCTTGCTGTGGCTTTTGTGGCTTTGGTTAATGTGTCACAATGCCACAGGCATGAGTGCCAAGCTACAAAACCAGAATTTGTCAGCATTCAGCCAAAAGGGATTTCTCTGCTTAGAGGGATGGTGATCTCAAGAACCCATCGTACCCAGCTCCTTTTCCAATGTTCAGTTAAGGATCTGTGACAGAGGATATTCTCTAACTTACCCGGATGGCATTTTGTCATTTGCCTCTAGTAATTGAACATTTTATTCCCAAAAAGTCATGTCTCTTGGATATTGAATGACTCCTGCCATATGTCTCTTTAACAACAATATTTGTTGAATAAACAAATACTTTTGTTCCTCCCCTTGCATACCTTCCAATTTTGTTTTATGTTTTTACACCTTTAGTGTTTTTGTTGGTCTAGCTGGAACTGTCCAACATGGGCAGTCCTTGAGCTGCTGTATCCAAAGTCAGCCAAAATGCTGCAGGGTACTTGAGCTACCAGATTTCAGAATTGGTTTTCTAATTTTTTTCAAAAACATCCCATGTTTGTTTGTAGTGATGTGTGATGAAAAATACACTAGAGGTTGCACAGCAGTAGGATATGAGAAGCAGTGATTTCCTGATTGAGATTGACTACTCTTGGGCTGCTTCTAGCCAATTATTTCCTGGTTTTAAATTAGATTAGGCTTCTTTTAAATTAGACTAGAATAAATTGTACTAAGATCCAACTTCCTATTTTAAATTCTGATTCTGTCCTCCAAAAATTATTGCAGGCATGTACTTCAGCTCAGTTTTATGCACTATATAAATCTATCCTTTTTATTCCATCTCCCTACTTTTCAGTTGGTAGTGCTACACCAAGAGCAGAATCTGTGCAATCTCACTTAAAATGTCATCTAATTACTCTAATGATCATAATAAAGTACTTCTGTGAAGACAAATGCAAAAGAGCCATGAATACTTCAGTTTAGTAAGCAGTACATCTGAACTGCAATGTTTATTTGTCACACTTACTGTTCTTTTTATTTTTTTGAGCAGCAGTTGATGGTAACCTACCATTTTTTCATTCTACTCTGTTGACTATTTCTTTTTCTTACCTGTAATAATATACTAGAGGGGAAAAAAGATTATGAGGAAAGAAGTAGAATTTGTTTGGAGTGGAAAATAAGGATGCACATAGAGGAAGTCAAGTCAATGGGCGCTGATCACAGTGATGAGGGAAGAATATAACATCAGCAGCACTGATACTGTCTGGATGGGGATGGAAAGAGTCCAGACGTAGATGTGTGACCAAAGAAGCTGGTACTGGGGAAGGCTGGGAAGGACAGGTTTTCCAGAAACATGATGAAGAAATTGGTAGTATTTTATTCTTTAGTTCATGGTACCATTGTTTTCTGTGGTAACAGCTCTCTTCTTTAAGCTTGTTTTGTTTTTCTCGTCTCATCAAGGAGTCGTTTAAAAACTTTCTACAAAAAGCTTTCAATACGAGAAATGACCGCATTTTTCAAACAATGTGATTCAGTCTAAGTCCCAGGTGTGTTCTACAGGACCAGTGAGATCATTGGCCATCACAACATTTTGGTAAATGTGTCACATTGGAACACTCTGTAATGTTGATGGAATGACGTTGAGTCCATTCTATAGGTTAGGAAGGCATTACATTACAGCTTTAGGCAGTAAGAATTAGCTGTAAGAGGGAACAGTTCAATTAATGCTCCACCAAAGTAGTTTTTCAATGGTTAAAGATGTAATCCTTCAAAAAACCTCCCGGGTTCAGTATCCTGACAAAGACTGAACAGGTGTATAAAAAGTTAATTCTGTTGATAATATTTGTAGGAAATAAAAATCATTGGAAAAGCGTTTGGGTCAGGCTTTCCCACATACTTGCTGCTCAGGCCTTCTGTTTCACTGTGTTGCACAAAAGAGCTATGGAAAAGGGCAGATATAGCTATTGAGGCAATTAATCTATGATGGAATTTTACTAAAAAGCTTCCTGGAAACCAGAAGAGTGAGTTTCACTAAGGGGCAATAAAGGAAAATATACTTCAGTGAATTTTAAATAATGATTCTGAGACAGTCATAATATTTCATTAAGTCCATCTCTTGGCAAGTCTGGGTTTTCCCCCATCCCATGCTCCAGGAAAAATCCAGTCTGGGTTTTCCCCCGTGCTGTATTCTGAAAAAATCCAGTCCGGATTTCCCTCATTCCATAGTCCAGGAAGAAAACACTCTGGGTTTTCCCCCCAATTCCATATTCCAGGAATAAAAGAACACTCTGGGTTTTCCCCCATTCTGTACTCTGGGGGAAATCCAGTCCAGGTTTTCCCCCATTCCATACTCCATGAAAAATCCAGTCCGGGTTGGCGGGTCTTGGCAAAGATTAATTCCTTGAAAGTATATTCTACTTAAGAATATGTCCTATCTATCATAAAGAAAGATGAATCTCTCACCATAAAACATATCTTCACTAAGGTACGAGAAAGGCAGGGAAACTGATTTTCTCTGTAAACATTGGAATGCATAAAAGATTAAAATAACAGATTAGGAGCTCTACTGGAAGCAACTTCAATTTACTTTGGGTTATGGTTGGTTTGGTTGATGTTGGTGTTTCCCATTAGCTTGCATTCTACTGCTGTGTTATAATAATATATAAAATCAATGATCATTCAAGATAATAAAGGATAGGGGCACTTTTTTTAAACACTTGTGATTGCGCGTAATGATAAACTGCATACATATCATTCATACAATTTTGTTTCCTCTTGTCTGTGCAATTCTGTCTTTTAAGTATGGGATATTTGGGACTTTGGCCACTAAAGAAAAAGGTGGAAGCTTTTCATTCTAATTGACACCCCTCCCTGCTCATTTTCAAGCTGATTTTGCACTGGTAAAATGGTGTTCTGCTGTTTAAACCCCACATTCAATGTAGTATGATCCTGAAGTTTCACTTCTTGCTTTTCTTCACCAGAAGTGAAAACAGTCTCACATTTGCCTCATGAGTGCTGCAGAATTATGCCTTTTTTCAGTGTTCTTTTATCCTCTTGATTTTCTATGAGGACATCAGCATTTTTTGCATCAAAAGAAGACTAAAATTTCAAACCAAATTAATTAAACCAATCTTCAACAAATATTTCCTTTAAAGAATGTTGAAATCTGATATTGTATAAGCTGGGAAGGGTGGGCAGAAAGTTGTGTCAGTTCATGCTGAGCAGGTTTGAACTTATGAGTCTCAGGCTTTGCCAGTCAGTACCTGGGCATCCACCAGAATTGCTGTCAATGGAACTAAACATTCCCAGGGTCTTCTTTCCCATTCCAATTGATTTTCTCTTCATAATTTATTCATGGAGGGAAAAAAAAAAATTCTAGATCAGCTTCATAACTCGTGGTTCTATCCATTCTCTCTCTATTAACTGGAAAATAAAGTACATGACATTTCTGTTCAGTCTTGGTGTTATCAAAACGTACAGCTAAACCCTCCTGGCTGTAGGTAGCAAGTTTAAAAATAGGTTGGGACAGGATCACACACACACACCTGCGAGTGGCAGCATTCACATCTTGGCTCTTTTCATTAAAATCCCTGCCTTTGCTGATTCTAATTTAATACCTGTATGATTTTAAGGAATAAAACCCCTTTTTTAATCAAGAGGCTTTCTTGCATCTCTAAACATTGATGGTCAGCACAATTGGTTTTTTCTCCCCTTTTGAGAAGTGATCTGAACACTAGTTTGATGAAACTGAAATCATGTCAGAAATTTCATCTGCTGTAGTTATTTAGCCTAAAAGCTGATAATTTATCTGACGTTGCTGGGGAATGGGTTGTGTCTATTTCCTAGAAAGTTTTTTGTTTTGCAAACCCCTGCTAGTTTAAAGTCATATATTGAAACATTGCTCCCATGGAAGGCTGTTGCAGTAGAAGATAAGAGAGATGAAGAAAAGCAGAAATTAAAAATAATTAGAAATTTTTAGCGTCATTTGGTGTATTTAGCAGATTATGAGGATGTGCCCTGCCTGTATTCAGTTTTGTTCAGCACAGAAATAAGTAGGATTGGTGTTGTTTTTAAAATTAGATTGTCAGCAGTGCTGTGGACGATGCTTCAGAGTATGAGTGCAAGTTGGTTTCTTTCTGCTCATCAAAGAGGAAAGAACTATTAATAGAAAAGCATAATTTTAAAAAAGAGAGAAAAAAATCTGTATATTGTTTTGAAGGTTTTTTGGGTTTTTTTTCCTCCTAAAGTTTGCTTCCAGTCTGATTTCCTGTGTTTATTGTCTCTTTTCCCCAAGGGAGATGCATTAGCAAAGCGTGGCTATGTGATGGCGATATTGATTGTGAGGATCAGTCTGATGAGGATAATTGCGAGGGCTATTTGTGTGGACCACCAAAATACCCTTGTGCTAATGATACCTCCATCTGCCTACAGCCTGAGAAGCTCTGCAATGGGAGAAGAGATTGTCCTGATGGATCTGATGAAGGCGATCTTTGTGGTACTTCTTTTAGACACATTTTTCTGATTGCTCATGATACTGCCTGTTGCAATACCTCCTCTTGAGAGAAAGGTTCTCATGTAAATCCTACTGAAATTTTGTCACTAGGGCCTATGTGAGGATTTTCGTTTAGTTAAAATCGTAATGAGTTTATGCCTGAAGGATTAGTTTTCTTCAAATAAGGCAAAGGGGACATGCTGTTCATTTTCAAACCCCTTAAAACATTCCTGGAGGTAAACAATTTAAAGAGCATTGGTGTGTGGGAAAGGGCTTCACTTCATTTGAAGTTCTCTCCAACTACAAAAGCTTGAGTTCATACCATAGAATGGTTTGGCTTGGAAGGCACCTTAAAGGTCATCTCGTTCCAATCCTTCTGCCATGGGCAGGGGCACCTTCCACTATCCCAGGTTGCTCCAAGCCCCACCCAGCCTGGCCTTGGACACTTCCAGGGATGGGGCACCCACCACTTCTCTGGGCACCCTGTGCCAGGGACTCAGCACCCTCAGAGTCAAAAATTTATTCTCAATATCAAATCAAACCTGTCCTCTGTCAGTTTGAAGCCATTCTTCCTTGTCCTCTCACTCCATCCCTTGTCCAAAATCCCTCCCCAGCTCTCTCATAACCCCTTTAGGCACTGAAAAAGGTTTTAAGGTCTCCCTGGAGCCTTCTTTTCTCCAGGCTGAACACCCCCAGCTCTCAGTCTGTTTCCAGAGCAGAGGGGCTCCAGCCCTTGGAGCATTTTTGTGGCTTTCCCTGCTCTTGCTCCAAAAGGTCCTCATCCTCCTCATGGGTCATCCAGCTGGGGACCCTAGAGCTGGATGCAGTCCTTCAGGTGGGGTCTCACAAAAACAGAGGGGAAGAATCTCCTTCCTTTGAGGTCCAGCTTTATTTGATGCACCCCAGGACACATTTGGTTTTCTAGGCTGTAAGCTCACATTTCATGTTGTGCTTCTCATCCACACCCTCCTCCTCCTCAGGGCTGCTCTCAACCCATTATTTTCCCAGCCTGTATTTGTTCTTGGGATTGCCCTGACTCAGTGCAGGTCCTTGTACTTGGCCTTGTTGAACTTCAAGAGGTTTGCAGAGGCCCCACCTTTCAAGCCTGGCAAGGTCCCTCTGGATGGCATCTTTCCCCTCCTTTGACAGCCATAATTTGCTGAGAGTGCCCTCAATCCCACTGTCCACGTCACTGACGAAGGTGTTCAATGGAATCAATCCCAACACTGGCTCCTGAGGATCACCACTTGGACATGGAGCTATGCTAAAACCTTAAAAGTTTGCAGTAAAGCTACCAGATGAATGGTTGCACATCAGATAATTTAAAAACAAGTCTAGAAATCTGTTTTAGAAATATAAAATTTTGTTTGCATGTCTTTTTAGGAAGCATTTTAGGTGTTTTAGTTGACTTTGAGTATATACAACGTGACTGACAGCCCCTGAAGCCCTTAATTATTTTTTTTTCCATGTTATTTCAGACGAGTGTTCACTTAACAATGGTGGATGTAGCCATCAGTGTTCTGTGGTTCCTGGAGGAAGAATTGTGTGCTCCTGCCCTGCAGGATTCAATCTTACTGTAGACAACAAAACTTGTGAGATTATGGATTACTGTACCAGGCACCTGAAGTGTAGCCAAGTTTGTGAACAGCACAAAAATACTGTCAAGTGCTCATGTTACGAAGGCTGGAAGCTCAGTAAGGATGGAGAAAGTTGTGTTAGTACTGGTAAGCTGAAATTTGTTCAATATTTAGGATGTTCATAGCTGTTATTTAACAGCCATTTACTGAGAGCTTATTTCACTTATTTTTTTCCTATATAAGAAATACAGGCTGGGATTATCTAAATGTGGGGTTGGTAGCAATCTAAGGACTCAGTAAAACTGTCCCTATTCTTGATGTACAAATGGTATTGAAATATTAGGTTGTTGCTAAACTAAGAATGTTAATAGCAGATGTTTCTAGGAATGTTAATACGGTATAATTCTGAAATCATTTGAAGTTTTATACAGTTTTTCATGTATAATTTCTATGCATGGGGTATGGCTATATATAAAATTTTACGTTCTACTATGTATTTTTAAGAAATGGATCAATCTGTAATATCATGATATTGATCAGTATTAGTTGAGGGTTCAGAAGGTGAATTTTGAACGTGCAATTATGTGCTGCCTGTTAGCATTCAAGACTTAAGCTGGTTTTTTTCCCCTGAGGCATTCTGGTTTTAGACAGCACTAAAAGCCTGCTCAGCTTGATAATGAAGATGAAAACCAACATGAGCCCAAACAGGAGAGGGGAATGTATTCCCCTCAGTGTTCACTATTAACAACTACTGAAGCATAATTTGGAAACCATGTTAGGGGAGTGTTTTTCAGGTGCAGTGCTGTGTGTAAAACAGAAACATGTATGTGCAATATAAACTTTAAAATAGTCTTGAGTTTGCTGTCTAGATTTTCATAATTCAGGTTAGGATTCTTTGGTAATTGTATTCTATATTACCTTTTATTCTTTGATAGTGTCTTAGCAATTCTGGACAGAAATATCTTCCACATTGTCTATTGCTTATTTGGATATTTCATAATTCAGTAAATATGATTAAGATATTCTTTATTTATTCTTACTCTGCAGTGATTGCTGTTAAAGTTCTTGCTTTATTTCAGTGCTTTGGTCTGGTTGTCAACGATTTTTGATCAATCTGATTTGCTATATTATGGACATTTGCAGTAATTGAAAAAAGTGCTTTCTTACTGGGTTAGAGAAATGAAAGGATTAAAAGAATGTAAGACTGTGTTAGTAACTCATATGACGAAAGTTTGAAACAAGCTTTAAATTAAATCAAGTAGAAATGACCAATATTTGGAAACTAAACTGGAAAAAAACGAAGTGAAGTATACTCACTTGTGCTGTAAAATAGGATAAGTGAGACTACAGTGTCTTGGTTTTTCTTAAACCCATGAGATATTTCTGCTTAATTTTTACTGGTGTTGGTGAGAATCTGAAGTTACAAATTGATTTTTTCCAGATTTTTTTCAAAGAATGTAATACTAAATATATGATCTGAGACCTGTGATGTCAGCTGATATAAAGAAAAATGACACCTTTCTTTACAAACTGTAATGATAGTACCCTAATGGCATCAAAGCTGTAACAGAGTTATTCCATATTAAATATATGGCATGTGGTTTTGGAGCCACTAATCATCTTGGCCCTTTTCTGTTTATTTAATTTAAAAGGCACGAGAAGTTCTCTGGAGGACAGATCCTCTGATGCTTCAGTTGTTGACTGTGTGAAGGGCATTTTAGGAAAGTGAGAAAAATTTTGGTTCCATTTGTGAATCTGTGAGACTGAAAATGTCCCCACCATTTAAGTCTCTGGGCCTGAAATCTTGAATGAACTCAGAATAAAGAAAAAAAACTTTTATATAATACTATTCCAAGTAAAGTTCAAAGTGACCTTATGAAGATAAGCTGTCCCCCAAATGCCAAACCACTATTTCAATAATACCAGTGGTTATGAAGTAATTTTTAGAACAGCCATAGTGATTTAAAATGCCTTGAACCAGGAGCAGGTGTGTATTCTATTAGAACAGTAACTAATCTGTTTTCCAGAAGAAAAAAGAAATTGCTCAGAAGAAAATGAGAACGTTGCCCTTTAGCCATTTATTTTTTCTATCTGAAATAGCATTTTCCATGTATAGGAAGCATTTCACACGTACACAGCAATAACATGTACAGTTAGTATGCGGCACATTTTCAGAATATTGTAAAAACATTTATTTGTGAGCCCATTTGAATGGGAATATGAGTGCTGAAAATGCAGTAATTATGTGATTCTAACTTTTTTTCATGATTGCATGTCAGAATCAAACAGTACCTTTGTCAGAGTAGATTAATGAATTTCCAGCAAAATATAATGAGTTACAGAATGAGAAGTATATAGAACTAAAACGCTTGAAATGAGCAGTTCTTTTCTTTCTAGTTTCTCTTTCAAAGCCTTTCTTAGTTTTCCCCTTTTTCTCTTTTTTCTACCTATGTTGTCTTCATTTCTTGAGGGTTTTAAATGTTGTCTTTTTTCTCCTCCAGAGTTTCTTCGCTTTCCACGTCTCTTGTTTTCATCTCGTTTGCTTGCTGTTCTGGCATTGTTACAGTACTGGCTTCCCAAACACTAAATGTTTCCTTTACATTTAAATTTGTATTGATTGAACTAAGAATGTGTTACAGAGCCCCGTTATTCAAATAGAAAGTCAATACAAATTATATGTTTTCATACTCGTGTTCCTGGTTTCTCTTGCAACACATTTCAAAATAAGTTGTGCTGATATATTGCACTTGCTCTTTTAAATGATAATAAGCATTCTGGAAAAAAAAGCAAAACTTGTTCTTGAAAGATATTTAAATTTCATGTTTACATTCAACCTTTCAGACTTTGGTATAATAAATGTTAGATGAGCTCAGACACACTTAGCTTAGTTTAAAATTGACTGTCAGCCTTTTCTAAGCAGTGGGAACTCTGTTATATCACTTCATATATATATATTTGGAAAAGAGGATGATGTGTCTGTCTGTTTGATCTTAGTTGGTTTGAAACTCAGTTTTGTTTTAATTTCCAGATACCTTTCAATACTAAAATGGAGGGGGGAATAATGCAATCCTCTCAGAGAAGTATCAAACTTTTAATGAAGGTTTTTTCCATCTTTATGAAGTTATTGTTTTTCTTTGAGGTAATTTTCATAAAAGCACAGTGTAGATTGCTTGCTGTGCTGCTGTTGTTACAGTAAGCTTCAATCAAACAATAAGGTTCAGTCAGAATTTTTCCTAAGAAAGAATTTTAAATGTAACCCACTGGAAAGTGTGAAGCATTATACTTCATACACTCTTTTTTGATGGCATTGTTTAGGCAGTTTTCTTCTATCAGAGGCTTTTTTTACAGCTTTTCATGTAGCTTATACTTTGTTTGCATCATATATTTCATACACTAACCTTTATGGTAAAAAAGTTTGAGGCATTTATGAAATCACAAAGTGCAGAAATGTATGATTTTTCTCTAATAAATTGCTAACAGTTAATTTTCCTGAAAGTTTCAAAGAATGCAATCAATAACTATTATATTGATTAGAGAGTTTACAAAAATGCTCTTAATCAACTTGCAGAATAAAAAGTATTTGCTCTCAATTTCTAAAAGAGGAATCGGGACAATAATATCAAATTTTGAGTTGATCGGGTGATGGAAGCATAATTTTTAAAAAAAAAAATTATTTGATTGAGCCTAAAAATTCCACTTCACTGTACTGTACCTGATTTTTTAGGGTGATTGAATGGTCAGGTTGGAAGGAAGATCAAAGCCTAGCTAATTCTGCTGGTATTTATCTGCTTTCAGGACACTGACAGGACACCCCCAGTGCTAAACTCCAAGTTTCCCAGGAGTGAGATGTTTTGTTTTCTCACTCTCCCTAAGGTTTTTGTTTTTCTGGTCTGAGTCTTCCTGGTCCAGTTTAAGCCTTTAATCTTTGGCCTACTTGTCATTTATACAGAAAACAGGATTTTTCCCATTTTCAATTCATAAGCCTTCTATGTCTTAAGGGAATTTTATGTGCTTCCACTCATCATCTTATTCAATTTTTTTTTTAGATTAAGCAGTTCCAGACTGTTCATTCTTCCCTTGCAGGCCATGATTTCTTGCAGACCTCTTGGACCACCTGCTCATTTCCTCTTGCATTTCTGTATTGATTCACACTCTTCTTTAAGAGCTGTGTTCAGAGGAGGGTACAGCATGGCAGGCTGTTGTCAGCCAAGCTTAGGGGAAGGAAGTTTTGTCATGTTTATTTCAATTGTAAATCCTGTCAAGATCCCATCGAACTTTAATCCTTTTCATAAGGTAATTTTCACTGTAGGTTATTTATCTTAAGCTGTACTTCCTCTACTTTGAATGAAAACAAATGCTTCAACATAGCGCATATTTATTAGGTTTCTTTTTCTCCCATTGTGTTGTTAATTACTGAGAAATACAAATAAAAGCTACTGGTGATGATTATGACTTGTGTTCTTATGCATTGGCATTGCCAAAAAACCCCATAGGTCAGTAGCCTCCTGCATAATAGCTGCCAATTTATCAGAATTTGGGAAGTGCCCTTAAAGTGTGTCTCAAGCTCAGATAACTGGTGCTTGTGAAATAGCTGCTAATGTCAGTGATCCTGCTCTGCGCTAAATTATTTAACCACTGCAGAGCTTTGAAAAATTGGCTTTGCAGGAAGTCATTCATTGCTTTAACAAATAGGAGGCTCATTTGGAAAGTTCAAGCCAGATTGTGAGCAAGTGCTTCAAGAGCAGAAACACAGCTCTGCTGAGGTGCCTGATTAGCTTAAAGCATCACAGATAATTTAGTCTGTGTGTGCAATGGGTGTCAGGAGAAGAGGAGCTGCAGGAGGAAGTGAGCAGTGTGGTATTCAAGTGAATGAGCAAGAGATAAACTGAGTATTTTCAGAGACTCTCAGGACTCTTGAGAAGCAGGAATATTTCGTGTTGCCATAAACTGACAATAATCTTTTATATAAAGGAGCGTTTAATTGTATGGAAAACAAACTTCCCAGTATAATCTGTGTTTCACTCTAGGAGAAGGAACTCGGGGTGTGGGGGGCAACAACTTCTTTCCCACAGAAAAGGATTCCAGTGAAAAAATATTTTTATCAAAGTGGATATACTGAGTTGATTCAGCAGTTTATAGAGTCCAATTTTTCTCTTCCTTGTTTGTTTTATTAACGCAGCTACTTGCTTGAAAAACCTTTCCTAATCTATGTAAGAACTATAATTATAATAAAAAAAGTCAATTTCGTAGTACGGTTGACCAATGCTGAGCACGGTTACAGATATTTTTATTTGCTTTGATATAAAGTCACTGGCACAAATCAGGTAGCATTAATTGATTAACAATGGAAGGAGAAGGTCACTGGTAGCTGGAATTGTGATGACATGTATCAGTAAGCACATAAAATGTTAATTTTCTCGCTTGTTAGTTTGGCATGAGGTGTTTTTTAAGCATTTCAATTGAAAACACAAGTTACACTGTATATTCAAAAGGTAGATTACATATTTGTAAATTGTTTCAGCTAATTGGCCTTTGATACAATGTATATTTTCTTGGTTTTAGGTTTCTGAACCTTTTGAGAAGCAGATTTTAAATTTGATAATGTGACTTTTTAAAGCTCTAATTATGGGCTCATTGTGGTAGAGCTACAAAATGCAGTTCAATAGTTGAGTCTGATATTCCCAAATTAAATGTCTAATATCTCTAGTTGGGATCAAAGATAATGCTAGAAGGGAGAATTAAGAAGTCTGTTGGACTGAAAAAGTAATTGAAAGACTCCTTATCAAAAGATGAATTGTTTTAATCATCTGTTTCTCCTGATAAAGTATTCTGTTGTTCACCTTCCACTTGTCATTTACATCAATTTGTAGCAATATCTTTTTTTTATTATTCCTTTGAAATGTTTAATCTTCTGCTTCCAGATCCATTTGAGGCTTTCATAATTTTTTCTATTCGACACGAGATCAGAAAAATTGATCTTCACAAGCGTGACTACAGCCTCTTAGTTCCTGGTTTAAGAAATACAATAGCCCTCGATTTTCATTTCAGTCAGAGTTTACTGTACTGGACAGATGTGGTGGAGGACAAAATTTACAGAGGCAAGCTCTCGGATACTGGAGGTATGGATTGAACCTTTATTTTCTTAACAGTGAGAACACCTGCAGTCGCAGGGTGTTGGAGCTGATCAGTCGTAACTGAGCTGCCATTCACAGAAACAGAATTTGTGATGGCATTCTGCCTTTGAAAAGCTGTATATCTACATTTACTTCATGTCTAGCTGGAAAAAGACTTTTGTTATCAAAGTTTCCTTTTGCAATCTTCTGTAGGGGGAAGAAAATGTTGCAAGTGCAAAGGGCTGGTATTTCTTCCTGATCCAATGACTGCCATATTGGTTTATTTCATTTTTTTTGCAGTTTGTCTTCACCTTATTAAAAAAGTATAAGAATTTATCGGATGTCTGATAAATTATCTTCTCTCACTAGGTGAAAGATTCTACTTCAAAATTTTATAGAATCCAGAAAGACTTTTTTTTTTTGCTCTGGTGACATAATGATGGCCTATAATTCAATATAATCTCATAATATATACAAAAACATTTCTGCAAAATATTCTTTGTTGAAGTGTATGTTGCAGTGCCTTCCTCTAAAAGGCAGACCCCAAATAATCCAGAATTCACTCCAAGAACATCTGATAACTTGTATGTCCATGTTCATTCTACATCAGTTCTTTAAGAATTTTTTTTTCCTCTTTTTTTTTGTTTTCTTCCTTCTTCTTTTTTTTTTTTCTTTTTCTCTAAGGTGTTAGTGCCATTGAGGTTGTGGTGCAACATGGCCTGGCCACTCCTGAAGGTCTGACTGTAGATTGGATTGCAGGAAACATTTACTGGATAGACAGCAATTTGGACCAAATTGAAGTGGCAAAACTTGATGGCACTTTGAGGACAACGTTAATAGCTGGAGCTATGGAGCATCCAAGGGCTATTGCTTTGGATCCCAGATATGGGTAATTATAGATTATAAAAACATTACTTTTTCTTGTTGCAAAGTACTTTAAAGATGTTTAAATGTGGTATTTGTTTCATTTCCTTTTTTGCTGTGAGTTACAGTTTCTAACTTGTCTTTGATAGTTCTTGAAAGTCTATGTTGAGTTATAAACAATCCATTATTAGTGTGTTTTTCCTGAGTGAAAAGGATTTTAAAAAATGGTAATTCAGGGGATATGGGCATTTGTTTGTTAGCAAATTACTTACTTTGCCATGTTGTTTCTTTTTTTTTTTTT